>WHYT01013075.1:13299-37289 GCA_009806455.1 Tetrax tetrax
CTTCCCCCCCCCCCACTTTTTGTTTTTCCTTTTTTCCTTTCCTTTTCTCTTTGAACCGCGCTAATTACAACATAGCTCTTATGTAACTAATATGTGCAGGTAATATTGTGATTATATATAGAGAGCCATATGGTCCTGCGCAGTCACTTCCCGCGCTGTTAAACCGCTGAAGCGGATAAACTCCATGTCCGTGCACAAAGTAATTGCACAAAACTAATTTGTGTTTGCAAACAGAACTGAAATTAAGTATGTAAATAAGCAGAGCTTGCAGACTAAATATTATAGTAGGGAGGGAGGGGAAAGCGGGAACAACTTCATAACCGCAGAGCGCGATCGGCGCGTGCGGTGGGAATGGGAAGCGTTCTAACGTGCGGAGAGCTGTGAGCGACTGCGAGAGGGTTCCAGGCGATAAATCCCGCGTGTCTCTCCTTCCCCAGCCCTGCCTCCAGCTGCAGTACAGCTCCATCATTCAGGGAGGATATGTATGTTATAATTTAATGGCTTTTTGGCTGGGTAATAGGCACAGTTTAACCCCATGTCGTTTGTTTAGAGGCTTTATTTTACTTAAAAACTTTTAGAAAGGAACATTTTATAGCCTATGCTGAGAACGTGAGCAGTGGATGCAGGCGTACGCTTCTGCGACACATAAATCTGAATCGGAGACAGTAGCTCCATCCCGCCCCCCTGCCCGCGGGGCTGCGAGCTGTACGCTCCCCCAGACCTGGGGAAGAGGCTGCTTTTTATTTTGGAACTGCCGTGGGTATCCCTTACTATGTAAAGCGTAGGCTTTGTGGGGATGCGTCCTGGGGGAATGTAAATGGATTTTTGCAACGCTGTCAGATTTGTGCACGTTCCTTGCCCGTGTGCATCCCAGTGAGCGGGATATCCACAGCGGGCAAGCGCTTTGCACCGACTCAAAACGCATCGGGGTACCTGAGTGGGTCCCGAGCCATCCTTGTGCGCCCCAAAGCTGGGAGAAGCGATGCTGGGTGCTGCGGAGAAGCTCTGAAGGGGTCCCTCAGCCTCCCGACCAGCAATGGGAAGGTTCCCTCTGCTGGCAAACACCAGGCTCTGGGCCCTGAGAAGCTCTGGGTGATTACACCGAGGCGGCGTAAAGCCAGCAAAAGGGTTTAATTCCAGAAGTGCTTGGGAAAATGTGTGTACGCACGCGTGATATCCTGTATTTACCAGGAAAAAAAGCACTGGCAGTCCTGGCTCCTATTTATAATCCCCGTTCGAGACTTGTCTTGGGACTGGAGGAAGAGCTCAGCTCCTCTCAACAAGTTTTTTTGCTTCTTCTAAAATGAGCATTGCGTTTGGCTTGCTCAGATGGTCGCTTGCAGGTGACTGTAAAATGGGCTGAAATCTGCCGGCGGGCGGCATGCTGTGTGAGTGCCGTGTCGTTATTACTGCTATCGTCGTTAATGGTGATGGCCTTGTCATGAAATTGGTGGATTTTCAGCTCTGTTAGGAACCAGAGAGCTTTAAAAAAAAAAAAAAATACCAAGAAAATAAAGTGGAATGGCTGTTTACCAGATGGATAAGGGGCAGAATTGCTTGAGGGTTATTATGACTCCTTGTTTTCAAGATGGTACAAAAGCACAAGGTAAAATAGATACATTAATTGATAAATAAATAAATACTCCTCGAAAACAGATGGGTCCCCTTGAGCCCAAAGCCATCTCTCTTTGTTTCTTTTCCAAGCTCGTACTTGAGAGCGGCGTACAAGGTGCGCACGATGCACACGCACACTCCCCTCTGCGGCAGCGCGTTGTTGGCGCGTGGTCTGTACCGAGCAGTTTTGCCACAGGTAAAGCATCTGAACCAGCGACAAGTTGCCGAATTTCTCTTTGGCATATGGGTAATCCCCCCTGCAGCAGCCTGCGTGCCTGCTTCTGCTTGGCGTTCCTTGCCCCGCTGCCAAGCTCTGCTCTTCTCCGCAGATGGGATGGGATTCTACAACTTGGTGCTGCTCCCCAAAGCTCTGCTATGGGTGTGTAAATGGGCTTTCGCAGAACTTCTGCGGTGTGATCCCTTACTGGGAACAGGGCCTGTTGGATGTTTCATGTCTAGGATGTACGGCTCGCCGCTCCGGGTCGTCCCCCAGGGTCCTGTCTCCATGTGGTGAATGGGCAGGGAGGGCTGGGGTGGTGGATGGAGCTTTTCTGAGCTCTCTGAGAGGGCATGCTGGATTTTCCCAGCAGCAGATATGAGGGATAAACATACCCTTGTGCATGCTTTGCCTCGGGAAGGTTCATCTTTCAGCAGGCAGGAGGCTGGGTGGCTCTCTGGTGTGGTTGCTCTGGTAGAAACCAGAGGAGGGTCTGGTCCTGTGCAAGGCGGTGGAGCATCCTCAGGTTTAGCTGCTAAATGTGCAGAGGCAATGCTAACACCTGGCCTTTGGCATTGCTCTGAATTGCTGCACGTCGCCCAGGTTGAAATGTGGCTTTGACTTGGCTGAATTTGGGGAACTCACTGCAGATTTGATGCCCTAAGACGGGGATCGGGCTCCTTGCTTTGACCTAAGCCGAACCCCAGCCTGCAGTAAGCAAGGTTTCACCGTCGGTAAATGGGAAGGTAAAATTTCCCCAGCTGCTGGGAGAGGCTGCTGTGAGGCTGATTTCTACCCTTAGCCGTGATCATTTTGTTCTGTTGTTGTGCAAATGTTTTAAAAATAACTAGGGAGAAAAAAATGCAAGAGCAGGGGGAAAGCACTGATAAACACAGCCTGAAATGCTGTTACAGGCAGACTTTAGAGCCTGAAATCACCTCAAATGTATTCTGAATTACCTTGAGCATATTTAGACAGATCTATTTTTCATTGCAGGACATTAATGTACTGACTTCAGGGATTTTTTTTCTCTGCACAAACATTTCTGTCACATGCTGTGAGGAAGGAGTAATAACCCTTCTTAGCACCAGGACAAGAAGACTTTGCAAGGGAATGGCTGGGGCTGTAGTTAGGGGCATGGCTGCGAGTCTGGACTCCAAGAAGTTTTGGTTTTGTTTTTTACAGTGCAGACCAAGGCTAGCTGGAGCTTCGGAGCGGGTTTGGGCTCTGGAGCCTTCCCTGACAAAATTTACTCCCTGGAGAGTAAATTTTTTTACCTGGCTTCTACAGTTTGCAAGGCTGTTGTGCTCTGTGCAATATTTGTATCCCTAAAAGTTTGTGGATTACTGCGGTCTCCTTTCCATGGGGTAGGGCTGAAGGCACAGGTTGCATGAATTAATAGAAATAGTGGCAAGGCAGGGGCTCTATGCAGATCTCTGGGTGAATTAAACAGGAGCTTGAGCATCATGACTCCCAAATCCTGCTTTTGCAGCTGAAAAAGCACATGAGGTTCTGCCCCTCCATTTCTTGCTGTGTCCGGCAGCGGGAGGACGTGGGAATGGAGATGCTCTGCAGGGTTGGATGGAGGAGGTTGCTGGAAAAAAACCGATGCAGCTGGTGGCCTGGAGATGGGCGGGAAGGTCTGTCTGAGCAGCAGGTGAGGGGCGAGAGGAGCAGCACAGCAGATGCTGAGGGGCTGGCCCAGGCAGGTTTTAGGAGAGGAGGAAGCAAAGGGATGCGGGTGAGGCAGACTTCTCCAGCGAGTGGCTCCTCCCAGCGCAGCCTCCTGCCAGGCCAGGAGGAGCTTTGTAGGGAGGGAAGAAAGGAGGAAGATTTTCTCCTGCTTCCTTTGGTGGCTGTAGCTCCTGGGCTTTGCTGGAGCGACTCGAGGGAGTCAACAGAGCAAAGACTTCTCCTGGCTTCTGGTGTTTCGAGAAGTAGCCCTGAAGGAGACAAGCTGAAGGGGTATCTCCTCTGTGACTGGCTTACTGCCCGCTTGGAGGAATGGTACACCTTCCCCATGTCCTTATGATTAATGACTGAGGCAAAGAAACACCACGGCTGCTGCTCAGCTCGCGTGGTCAGCAGCCTCCCACCCACACTGTGCCCAGCCCCAGGGAGAGCAGCCTTTCCTGAGATGCAGGACCTGGAGTTATCCCCCCCACTGCCATACCATGGGGCAAATAGCCCTCTGGAGAACTGGGAGTTAGATGTTGCCCTTTCCAGCAAGGATTTAGGTGTGAAATCAGAGCAGCTCCTGCCGATGCCCTCTGGGCAAGGGCTGTAGCTGGGGCTAACGCCATGGGAAATGGCTTGGTGCATCCGTGCTGTCCCCAGTACCGGGCAGGTGTCCAAGCAGATGACTTTACAGCAGTGATGAGTTGGTATCTAGACGAAAGGGGGCAGAAGCAAGGTGAAAAACCTCTCCTACTTTTTCCTCTTCCACTGTTGCTACTCCCTCTCCTGTTCCTGAGGTTGTACTGCATTTCCGTACTCCCTCACCTATGGCATGGCTGTGTCTCCTAGTCCTTCGTGTCAATGCTTCTGTTCCTTTTGTGGGGAGTTAAGAGGAAGACTGTCAATAGTAAAAGTGTGGGATTTCCCTCTTGTCTAGATACTTTCCCAATTAGGAAGGAAGATGAAGATATAGACCAATAAGGTAGATTTAGTATTCTGCTAAAAAACCTCCTAAATGGTAAAGTCTTGGTGCAAATATAATTTAAAAAACAAATGGGAAGTAAAAGATTTTCCCATCTTTTAGTCAGTTTTGCCATTCATTGGCTAAAAGTTGGCTCACTGGTTGGTTCCAGCCCAAAACATAGTTTTGCATTGCGTGAACCTCCAAGGCTGCAGCTGTTGAGCTCTGTCCAACTCTCGTCATCTCTGTGGAGCCACATCCGTTGCAGGGCTAACGCGGTACTCTGAACGTGATAGCGATTAGCTAAAGAGGCTGTGGATGGGGATCCACCTCCCTGGCTTCAGGACCCCTGATTTGAAACAGGTCTCCAAATAAGTTTGCGAATGAACTCAAAAAATAAAAAAAAATAGAGGGTTTTTTTTTTGTTGGTTTTTTTTAAAGTCAATAAAGCCATGGTAGTCAGAGAGGAGCGTGCCCTTAAGCTGGTGACCTTGGTGGTTATCAGTGCTGTCGGAGATCTTTATTGCTTCCATCACGCTTGCCGGGGATGAAGTTTTACTTGTCTTGGTGGCGTGACTGCTTGCGACGTGACTTGTCTGGGCGCTGGGAGGACGAGCCGCCGAGCGAGGCAGCGGTTTTGCAGCTATTTCATCCAGCCTGGTGCTGCAGCAGCATCCTTGCTGTGTCCCCCATCCCCTTGATCCCCTGTGCAACCCCCGGGGATGGCTCCGTGCCTCACAGCCCCTCTTCTCTTCACCCGTGGTGGAATCGGACAGCATTGAGGTCAACAGCAGATCGTGTGGACCACTCTGTCCCTTAAGCATTGAGGGATCTGGCTTGCCTGGGGTGGAAGGATTGAAAACTTGAAGACACACAGGGTGGAAGGAGACTGATAGAGAAGGCATTTCTCTCAGCTCCGCGTTTTCCCCAGCCTCACCGGTTTCCCTTGTGGGAACTGGCTGCTGGTTGTTCAGGCCTTAAAGAAGGAGACGATTTGCGAAGGAAAAGGCAAAGAAAGCAGCCATCTCAAGAAGACAAAAGGGAACATTAAAAACCAACCAGCTCCTCTAGAAGAAAGCAGCGTGGTCTAAAGAAGGATCCTTGAAAAGTATAAGGCATGAGTCCGAAGGAAGGAAGAAGGGAGCATGCCAAATTCTCCTCTAATCCCCTCGACAACAGCCAGATATAATGGGTTGCCAGACTTTCCCCTGAGCTTGTTTTGCTTTGGTCCGGAGATTTTTGTGAACTCTGGCATGCTGGGAATTTTAATCAGGGCCAGGACCTTGTTCATGGCGATGTTTATAAATCTGATGAGTGGAGGAGAAGGTCCAGATTTTGCCCTTAAAAAAAAAAAACAACAACAAAAAAAGCAAACTGGAAAAAAAAGCAAACCCACACCGTGTTGCTCCAGAGGGGAAGCTTACAAGCTGTTCCCATCCTCATTCTGTCCCGGCTGATGGAAAATCACCAGCGCTTGCCTCATGTAAATGGCACTTTATCCACTGGAAATGTGAATGCTGTCACCAGTGCCCAGGTCTGTCAAGCTTATCAGCTGAGCTAGTGAGACGGAGAGATGCACCCAGGCCTGTTCACGCCAGGAGAGTGATAGATAATAACATTTCCAGGGGAGAAAAGGCGGCGAGGCTGACGGACGGGAATTAAGGTGCCCTGTGGAAGTCCACCGCTTATTCACTCCTAGTTTCATATTCAGGGGAAATGGCGTTTGCTTTCCAGTTCATTTTCTTTCTTCCTTTCATGTTGTTTTTTTTTTTTTTTTAAGTCAACCCAGCAGAATTAATTCTCTCCCATCTGCGCATGTTGCCCCTTGTTTGCACTCATCATAGGGTCTGGCCAGATTTACCTTTGGGCATTGGGTGCTGGGAAAAAGAGGGAATTTTCCTCAGAAAGAACAAGTAGAGGTGTGGGAGCAGGGAATGCTACAGGGAGGCTTGGTGCAAGAGAGGGCGACTGGGCAGCGAAGCCCAGAAAAAGAGAGGTGCGAAAGTTGGGTTTATGGGAACCAGTTGTCAACTTGGCATCAATGGAATCAAATGGAAAGGTTTCCAGTCTGCCGCCGCACCCCAGCCCTCTGAGGGGTTATTAATGCTCTTTTCCATATGTATGATCCTGAAATATCTGCTTCCAGAGTGAACCTTGAGCGCGATAATGTAACGAGTTAAACTGCTTGTTCGCAGTGCTGCTAAAAGCAAATGGCCTGGGAATTTGTTTTAAAAAACTGGACGGAGCTTTATCGGCCAATTAATCAGAATGTATAATGGATAAATTAAAGGGCAGAGTCAAACGAGGCTGCCAAATAAAAACCAATAAAGTGCAATCTGCAAATGGACGTGACATTATGGGATGCTGCAAAACAGAGGGGAAAATGGCGTGCGTCCTCAGGCCTGATGTGCACCTCAGGTTCCCTGGGTCCCCTGGGCTTCCCAGCCTGGATCTTGGAGGGCAGCCCATCTTGTGTGGGTTCTGGCCGCTCAAAACGTGAGAAATGTTGCTGCTTGGAGGGGTATCACCATTCCCTTTGTAAACTGGAACCAGCCACCAGGCTGGTGGGGATTTGGGAGCCTTTGCAGATATTCAGGTTAATTTAAGACCAGATACATTTGTGGGCAACCCCATGGACCCAAGGGGTGAATTTTGGAGCGCCCACAGAATCAGTTTTTTGAATTTTTTATTGACAGTGCTGGAAATAGCAGCATTTTGGGTCCCTGGACATTACAGTAACTGCTCCGCTGCTTTTATGGGCAAAGCCGGTTCTTCTGAGGAGCTCAGGCAGGGGGCTAAAAGGGAAGAGCTGGCAATTGTAGAAATGAGTTGGAAGAGCTAATTTCCTCCCAAGCTGTGCAAACTCTCTGCACTTGATCAGGCACTCGAACGGCAGTGTAGAGCCGCGTGCGGCTCCTTCGGCGGCGCAGACCCCCTCCAGCTGCGACCGGCCCCAGGGAGGCAGCGGGAGCAGTGGCTGGCAGATTTACGATCCTCCTCCCTCCGCGCCTCCACGGATGGGGAATTTTCTCCCCAACAAATAAACCTGAGCAGTAAATTGACTTTGCAGGTAGGGTTGGGAAACTCGGTTGCAGGACGGAGGGTGCCTTCCTTCCAGGCTCGGCTCCCCGGCTGTGCTCACGCTGCACAGCCAAGTTGTATCTGTGTCTAGGTTTAAAAAAAAAAAAAATAGATTTTGCTTACTAGCTGCCATGCAGTACTTCTCAAGAGCATAAAAATCGTCCTACTTCCTCAGGCTTTGCGTCGTGCCAGTAGTAAAACCGGGCTGGCGGTGCTCGCTGGGAGCCCTCCCCTCCAGGTGCGTGCAGCTCCGTCGTGCTTCCCAGGAAAATGCGGCTGCATCTGCTTCCCATGCACTGGGTATCATCTCCCAGCACCGGCTGGGGCTGCTTCCAGGTCACTTGGCATGTCGCAAGTGTTTGATGCTTCCTCTGAGGGGGCAACAGAGGTGTGAACTTGTCAGGAGGCAAAAGGACAAATAACCAGAAATAGATTTTCAGTTGTGGTTTTGGGTTTTTTTTTTTATTTATTAAGTGTAAGAAAATATGAAAGCACTTCTTTGAGGCCCTTGCTAGCTCAATCTCAGCAGGGTAATAGCAGCATCAGAGCACTGTGGGCAAGGAGGGAAAAATATTGAAATGATTTGAAGCAGTATTTAGTTTACCGAGACGCAAATCTGATGGAGAGGAGCTGACTAGAGCACTGGCTGTGCCTTTTCTTTGGGAGCCTTGGATGCCAGACTGATCCCACCGTGTGCGTTCTGTGGCAGAGAAACTTCCATAAGGAAATCTTCTAGTTGAGAGATGAGGCCAGATCCTGACGAGCATATTGTTTGTGAGCAAACGCCGACAGCAAGCTTCTCAGGTGCCGCAAGTGGCTTAGCCATGTGGTGACTTCCGCTGAGCTGTATCGAATCCTCGCTTGGCTTTATACGCATCAGCTATTGGCACGTTACAATGCCGTGACACGTTGAGCCAGTGCTGTATCAACGTGATTGTGAGGGTCGAATCAGTAAAGACTTTCCCTACTCCCCTAACTCTTCTTTTGAAAGTCCCACTGGGTGCTTCTTTTGCCCCCAAAACCGCAGGGAATCTAAGCTAAGGGAGGATTTTGGCATACATTTCTAGGATCCGGGCTTCCCATCTGAGGCGTGGATAAATGCTCCTCGTTGCCGTAGTTAGGGGCCAAGGGGTGAGTATTAGTGCAGTCAGGAGATCGAGGTTAGGTCTGGTGGGTGTTTTGTCCATCCAAAAAGGCACGTGGTGCTGGTCTCCTCCTGTGCACGGGCAGAGTGAGAGCACTCTCTGTGGTCCTTCCCTGCCGTGGGCTGAAAAGAGTTTCCCAAGCGGCATTAAAAAGCATTTTCCGGCTCTCCTGGAGGTGCTCTAAGAGCAGGGCAGGCTTGTGGCTGCATCCCGATGGATGCTGAGCACCCACCTCCCCCTGAGCATCAACCCCCACGGCAGCCTTGGTGCTGAGCTTGCATGAATGGGAGCTCTTTGGATTAGTCTCCTCGACTGGCTCTGCTTCCAGAGGCTCAGAATCAGAGAGGATTTGCCCAGCGATAGAGCAAATCTTAAACCAGCACATTTGTTTACTTGCGAATCACGAGTGTTTCTGTGTGCTGAGGCCAAGCTTTGCATCACGTTTGCGGGCAGCGGAGACCGAGTTAGCAAGGAAATAACCCCATTGGGTGTAAATACCCTTCCTCACTAAGCACAGAGAGAAGCAAAATGTAAAAAGGTGTTGGGTGCTGTTGCATCTTCCACCACTGACAGCAGAAGGTGCTCTTTGCAAGAGATGCTCTTTGTCCATCTGCACCCACCTCCATCCAGAAGGCTCCAGGGAGACCTTAGAGTGACCTTCCAGTACCTCACAGGGGCCTACAGGAAAGGCGGGGGGGAGACTCTTCAGCAGGGCCTGGTGTGACAGGACCAGGGGTAACGGTTTCAAAATAGAGGGAGATAGATTTAGATTAGATACTAGGAAAAAGTTTTTTACACCGAGGGTTGTAGAACACTGGAACAGGTTGCCCAGAGAGGTGGTGGATGCCCCATCCCTGGAAACACTCCAGGCCAGGTTGGACCAGGCTCTGAGCAACCTGATCTGGTTGGAGATGTCCCTGCTCCTTGCAGGGGGGTTGGACTGGGTGGGCTTTGAAGGTCCCTTCCCACCCAAACTATTCTGTGATTCTATTCTGTGATCTGCTGATGAAGGACTAGCTCCTTGCCTGCTCTAGAGAAACATTTCTCCCCACCGTCTCTTACTGGAGCCTCTGCCATGGGGTGGGCGAGTGAATGGCTGCAGCGGCAGTGAGAGCAGCATGGGAGAGGGCTGGAGGCTAGCAAATCTGGGCATGTTTTCTTCCTTTGGACAAATAGCTTATTCTCTGAAAATTCAGTTATGGGCCGGCCAGCGCCATCTGCAAAGCCCTGCCAAATCTGGTGAAGAGTTTTCAGCCAAGAAACAAAGAAAGAAAAGGAAACAAAGAAAGAAAAGGAAACAAAGAAAGAAAAGGAAAAATGAAAAAGTCTGGAAAATGTCCATTTTCAAAGCCACTCTTCAAAACAAACATTTCGGATCTTTCTTTCCAAATTCCATTTTCTGTTGACATTTACCTGTTTAATAATATATATTTTTTTAAGCGTTTGGAGAAGATGACCCCTTGACTTGTTGCTTCTGTGTGGGAAATATTTTTGCTCCCCAGACACAAAGTGACAGGAAAAGCAGACTCTATGTGCTCAGGGACCTGTTCGGTGCTTGTACAGGGATTATTGCAACCTGGCTCCATCCATGGCAGGGTCAACACGCTACCATCGGGTCCGTGTTGGTGGGAGGGCTTAAGGACTGACTTCTGAGGAAGGGAGACAATCACTGGGTGCAAATGGTCCAACATCTGCTCTAGCTCTTAGGCTGAAAATTGGAATTGGGAGCCATGGGTTGCAAATGTGACTGGGTTTGCTGTTTCAAAAGGAGCCAGCTTTTCTGGAAGAGCTCAGCTTGTGTTCCCACTCCACCTTTCAATACTGCTCTTCCCTAGTATCTCCTCTTCCTCAACAGCCTTGGTTTCCCATCTGCTTTTCTGCAAGAGCCGTGAGCCTCAGAACAGTGTCTCCAACCCTTTCTCGCTATCAGATTTTAATGGGGAAGAAGGAACAACTGGGGGTGGTTGCCAACATCTGGGGCCATGCTCTCGTGACCATAAGTGGGCAGAATCATGTAATAATTTCAGTTGGATGAAACTTCTTGGATGTCATCTGGTTGAACCCACCTGCTGATGTGGAAGTTGGGTCCATAGCGCAGGTGTTATTTTGCCTCATGCTTTGTAAACTTCTCTACCAGCCAATCACAGGGCATTCCACAAAATATGCCTCCAGACTGGTGAATGAAAGGAGACCTCGGAGTCGTCAGCTTGCTGGAGCGGTTTATTTGGCTAAATACGCCATTGATTTGTTTGGGCTGCATTCCGACTGTGTGGGCTTTGCAAGTCAATACAGCTCCAGCCCTACACTCTACGCTCGGTAATTACTAGGTAGTAGATTATATTTGGAAAATGTGATGTTGAGTGCGTGCGCTCAAACGACAGGCGACGGGAGGGTCTTCACCAGGAGGAAAGCAGGGTGAGGGCTTGATGGGGTGTTGCACAGGTTGGAGAGCAGAGGGACGAGGCAGCAAGAGAAGGTGTCACGTGTCCACGTTGCTTGAGGAAGGTGTGGGAGAGACGTCGTCATGTCCACTTTGCTTTTGCTGGCCGTATCTGTGAGTCTGTGCTTTCTGAGTATTGCAAGTTCCCATCAGCTGCGAGTCCATCCCACCTTGGTTGTGCCCAGGAGGGTGTCACCTGTCCTCCTGGTAAATTTAGGTGCTGGCTGGAGAGGCAGCGATGTCTGGTGGAGGAGACTCTGACTGGAAACAAAGAGACTCAGGCTCTGTCTCTACTTGCCTACCCCCTCTCCATCGCACCGTGCCGAGCGTGATGGGGTTTAGACTCTGATCTGGGTCTTGTCCTGCTCCCCAGTGCAAATCCATTCCCAGCACCGTGGTTAACAGCGCTATAGTCACTATACTCGCCCCCCAGTAAAACCTTGTGGCTGGCAAATGGGTTAAATAGCATCCTGCTGGAGCCAAGGGCACGGTCAAGTGGATTTGGTTCTTCTTTAAGAAAATGGCTACAAGCCATTTCTTCTCTTAAGAAAATGGCTGAAAGCAGACCAGTGTAAATACTCCAATTTTTGCCATAGAAATGCAGAGTTTTAATCAGACACCTGCAAGTCCTCCTGGCCAGCACAATGTAGAACTCCCCAAACCTCTTGTAAACAGTGGCAGCAGTATTTAAGAGCTCTTTTTCACAGCGAGAAATCAAATATTGCTTTAAAACTAATTCTTTACACAACTTTGCTGAACAACAGATGTGCAGGCAGGACGCGGCTCTTGTCCCGCGCAGACGCTGATTTGCAGCACTCTGCATCCACACACTTTTTTTTTTTTGATGCTGGTACTTACTAGCTGCTTTCCATCTAGTGTCACTGCCACTTCCATGTCTGCCAAGGAATAAATACAATTAAAAAATGAAATGAATCAGCATCTCTCTAGGACAGAGAGAAAGGAAAAATAGTACGTGTGCTGCTTCTCATCCCTCTTGCTGGGCCCTGCTGTATCTCTTTGCCCTCTGAATCTATTCCCCCAGCAGCTTTTAGTCTGTCTTCGCTGGTGCTGGAGCACAAATAAAGTCTGTAACAAGAATCTTTCAGGTCCATTAGAAACACAGAGGGAAGTAGTTAATGTTAGCCGAAGGAAGCCAGCAAAGGATGAAACCGTCAGGGTTGAAGAGAAGCTATTTCCAGGCAGGGAGGAGGTGCTAATTAAATTAAATTTGGGATTTCTGCTGCTCGTTCCTGAGCAAATCAGAAAAAAAAAAAAAACCTTTAAAAATAAAAACAATTTAAAAAATAAAACAACAAAACAAATCCAAAAAGCAGGTGGGGAGGGAGAGTTGCCGACTGAATTACTGCTGCAGTTACCCACCCGACGCGTCGATGCGAGCGCATGCCTCTCTGCGTCTGCCGGAGCCTTCGGAGATGCCTTCCCTTTGATGTTGTGATTGATTCCCCCAAGGGACGGGCGAGCACTACCTGGGGAAGCAATTTATGATTATTTTTAGCTTTGCCAGCACCAAGGGGGATTCCACGGGCAGGGCTGAGCCCCGTCTACCTTAACCCCTCACAGCCCACGCCATCCCCGCCGCCATGGGTTTGGTGGGAGAACGTCCAAAAGAGGAAAACAGGAGAGTTTTTATAAATTTAGGAATCCTTGTAGGTCACCTTCCTCGTGCTCAGCTGCCGTGATCCATGAGGAATTGTGTGCGTGTAAGCAGAAGTGCTTTCCTCAGAGAGCACTTGGAGGGAGGGATACAAAGCAGGAGGGATCAAGGAAATCTGCTCTGGGAGACGGGAAATTGTTTAGGAAAAAAAAGAATTTAGGTTGGAAGAGGTGCTTACATTGATGGCAGTATAAAAAAAAAAAAACTTTTGGGTTCAGCTTGTGAACAAAACGTTTCAAAATGTTGCTGGGTTTAAAATCCGGGAAAATACTCTGGATTTGACTCTTCTGCCTCAGCAAAATCAAAGTAGTTGGCTGTTTGCTTTTGAGCTTTCCAACTTACAGCTGATATAAAGCAAATGTAAAGGAAAGGTTGCAGCTAAAGACTGTTTTAAACACGGGAGCTTGGAAATAAGAACCTGAACAAAAAGGCAGGTGAATGGTGTGTTCATGGAAATACATTGGTTGCACAGAGAGGTGGTGGATGCCCCATCCCTGGAAACATTCCAGGCCAGGTTGGACGGGGCTCTGAGCAACCTGATCCGGTTGGAGATGTCCCTGCTCCTGGCAGGGGGGTTGGACTGGGTGGGCTTTGAAGGTCCCTTCCCACCCAAACCATTCTGTGGTTCCCCATTTACAAAACTGGGATTGAATAAGAAAAGTAGTGCTTTCTGCAGAGCATCTCATCCATCCCTAGTGATGAGATGGGGAGAGAGGGAGCCGAAGCACCTGTGTGCTTTTCCAAGCACTGGGAAAAGCTTGAGGTTGGCCCGGAGCTTTTCGATGGGCTTTGGAGCTCTCGGCAGCCAGTGGACATGTTTCCTCATCGCCTGGCGTGCTGCAGGAGCGCGGGGAGGAGCTCCATGGATGCATGGACCAGGCTGGCTGGGAGATGCCCGGCTCCAGTGCCCCCTGTACCGCTTTGCTGCCCCTTCCCAAAGTGATGCCACTGCTCTGACTCACCTCTGGATGGATTTTTCCCATCCTCCAGGTTGACTTTTGTCATGGCAAGCCCACTCTAATTGGTGAGGAATCAGTCCTGAAATGTCACGGGCGGATTTGTATCACCTCTCCAGGTACTAATTGTGCTGTAGGCCCTTGGGTAATGGCTCCTGGAGAAAATCATCCCAGGAACTCCTCTCTCCCATGCTTTTTTGTTTTCCCCCTTTTTATTCACCAAACTCTTGGCAGATCTCTCCTGTGCAAAGTGGAAGAGGGTTTAGTAGGAGCAGGGAAATAATAGAAAATGTCATTGTGGATGTGACTGAGGGATGGGATGGGATGGGGTGCAGCTTTTTGGTATTGCTGGCCCGGGAAGACTTCTGGATGGATCAGAAATGCAGCTGGGGGACTTCCTGCCATGGAGCATGGAGCTTCACAGCCCTGGTAAGGGGAGAAACCCCAAATTTCCTCCCCAGAAGAAGGAAAAAAAACTCTTTCCCCCCCCCAGAGAGGCAGTAAGTTATGGGAACAAGCCACTCCTGATGGTGTTGATCTGGCCGGTCCCATGTAGCCTGATTTCGGTAGTCCTGAGCGAGGTAGCCCTCACGGAGGTCGCTGTGCGTAATCAATGAGATGTTTTGGTCAAACAGGACAAGTTTTTTCCTTCCCCAACTGAAACAACAATATTGATCTTCTTGGTCAGTTACATAAAGACCATCTGCATTAATCTGATTTAATGGGGATTTAGCTGGCACGGGAGTGAACCTGTTACTGTTCTAATCTCATTTCAGCAACACATCGCTGCTTTTTTTAATGCTGTTTTCCTTTCCCCCCATCTCCGCTGTCCCAGTCTATTTGGATCAGACTTTTCCTGGCTGGTTCCTTACTCAGTTTTGCAGCTTTTCCATGGTTTTTTTTTTCCGTGTTGGTTGTGCTCCCCAGCAGGTCAGCCATCCGAACTGCCCGCGGTGCTCCCAGCAGCCCCCAAACCCTTCTGCTTTTAGGCTTGCATCCCAAAATTCAGACCACATCCACTTATTTCTCCCTCATTTTCACAAGATCTGGTGCTGACACACAAGGAGTAGGTGCGGCCATGTAACCCCTGCACTGCCAACCTCTCCTATCCCCAGCCCTTTCCCAGAAGCTGCTGGACCGTGCGTTGAGGTCCACAGATCCACCCTCTTCTGCACCTGGGGAGCTGAGGATGAGCTGGGAGAGACGGGGCTTGCGCTGCGGCCACAGCACCAGATTGCGTGATGATCGGTGCTGCCGCAGAGCCGGGAGGCCTGACGGGTTTTCTCACCTCCAGATGGTGAACGCTCTGAAAAGTACACGAGTACCAGGGGAGGGGAGATCAAACGCCATCTTTTTGGCGCTTCTGCTGGAGGCTGGGGAGTTGCTAGGACCGAGCAGCGAGGGGCAAATTAAAACCTCGCGTTAATTCCATTAACTATGATCATCATCTCACCAGGGATGAATTTAACCGCTCGCCATCAGTATTATTCTAGACAAAAATTTGCATCAAGATGCCTATGCAGCTTTAACTCGACCCCATAGCGGAGATGCATTGAGATCCAGCCTGCGTGTGTGCGCGTTCCCTCTCGAGCTTTGACTGCGTGCTGAACCCACAGACCCTCCATCCCTTCTCCTCCCTGGCTGGGCGAGCGAGGAAGGTGTTAAAAGGCAACGCCAGGCACAGGTTTAATTTGCCAAGTGACTGGCTCTGTCCTCACCACAGCGCACGGCGCCAGCTGTGTCATTAGCGCCCGCACAGCTGGACTGCTGTGCTCGTGGCAGGCAGGGCTCCTCTCCTTGATCTTGCTGTGGAACCAAGCGCAGCTACATCATAAACACGCGGTTGCCGTTTGTAGCTCAACTTGCTGTTTCAAAGTTGGTGGTGGGTGGGATGTTTGAGGTTGCTGAGCGCGGGTTTTGTGCTAGGAGAGGCTGGGATGTTTTAGATGCGCTGATACGTGCTTTTTGCTGTGGTCTTAGCTCTTCATTCACTCCTTTTTCTCTGGAGGGGTGGGCAGGACTACTGTTGATTTAGAAGTTCATCCGTGTGTGTGAGATCATGTCTAAGCCAGGAGGCACCACGTGGCTGGGGTTTCTGACCCCACCAGGGCTGATCCATCCTTAAAACATCATGTAGTGCTATGCTTGGTGCTCACCCGCCCTCCAGCATTTTCCTAATCTCCCGTCGCAAGGTCTTTGGACCAAGTAGATTCCCCTGCTCAGCCAGGATCTGATAGATCTGGGATCTTCTCCTTCTTGGGGTCAATTTTGTTTTAATCCCTGTTTTCCCTGTTGCCCTGGAAGCACCGCGGAGAAGAGCAATGGGAGGGGGGAGAGCCGGCCAACCTGGCATAGGGTGGCTGTGGGAGCATCTTGTGCTGTGCCGTAGGGACAACCGGGAGGGTTGTCTGCAGCGCCGGTTGTGGGGCTGGGACACCCAAGCAGGAGGTTATTTGTGACTTTTAGCAATTAGGGAACCTCTGTAAAGACAACTTCAGCTGATGGGTAGAGGAGGAGACAGAGAGGTGCAAAATCAGCCAGAGAAGTGCCAGCAAAGAAGTGGCTCAGGAGGGGACTTTCTCCTGGTTTTACTGTGGGGAAGCCTTCTTGTTGAACCATCAGAATTGCTGCCCTTTTTCTTTCTGGCCGTCTCCGATGTCCACCTTGTCCATCCACCGTGCCCACGTGCTCTGTGTGCAACGGGGACTTGTTTCAGTTTCCCGTTTCTCACTGGGGGGTTGCTGGGGCTGGTGGAGCTGGTCCATCCCACCCCAGGTTGGATCCTCAGATCCACCTGGGGTCTTTCACGTCCCCTCTGAGATATCTTGGAGCCATCACCGCTTGCTGCACAGCCTGTGAAGCCTAGCTTGGCTCTGCTAAGCCAAGTCCTCGCCATCCAGATGGGCTTGTTATCATTGCGGGGTCAAAATCCTCGGGGCCGTGCTGGGACATGTCTGTCACAGGCCAGATCCCCTTCTCTGGCTTGATTTCCATCCTTTGTTATCTGCAGACATCTGTGGCTCGGAGTTTGCGGGGAAAAGCGATATCCTAGACAAGCCCAGGGCTTTGAGATCAGACAGACGACGGGAGAGGAGCAGGATGGAGCTGGCGGCACAAAGATCCACAGTTTTTTTTTGCTCCGTGCCCCACGGCTTCAGGGTCAGAGGGAGCGGGGCGCATAACTTGTCAGGGAGAGCTGACGAGTTACAAGTCCACGGCGGGTAATTTTTCCTTCTCTTTTGCATGGATTAAACTCGTTCTCTGCTTGGCCTTTTCAGCAGGGAGAGCAGTTTGGATACGCATTACCTACACGGCAAAGTGTGCTCTAATTGGCCAAGAATTGGTCCCAAAATGTCAGGGAAAGATTTATTTCCCAGCGCAGCCTCTCCAGGTACTAATTTTTCTATGGGCCGCCAGATAATGGCTCCGGCGCACAATAGCTCAGAGTCCCTAATCAGGAGACAGAGCTGTAATTGGGTTGAAGGGATTTAAAAATCATTAAAGCCACATTCAAGGGGAATAAAAAAGGAACCCCCACCTTTCTTTTCTTCCCCCGCACCCCCCAAGACAGAACGACTGTGTTTAATGAGCAGCTCCTGGCACAGCACTGATGATATTCTGGTAATTGTGTCAGCAGCAGAGCAGCCCCAGGAGGAGGTCACTGAGCATCCAGAAGTGTGAAAGTCTCACATCCAGCCATTTTGGGGATTTTTCTCGTCCTGCACCCAGTCCCACGTCACCGGTGGGTGGAATGGCTCTGGCTCTGCACCTCCAGGTTCCTCATTACTGCTGGATGGAAGCATCTTCCAGCCTTGGGTGCAGAGCAAGGTCGAGGGTGTTATCCCCATTTTATGGGTGGTTCTGGGTCCACACTGGTGTTCTGCTGTTGGAGAAATTGGGGAGAACTGGTAAAAATCAGTGGTTCTGCAGTGGGTGAAGAATGGCAGGTAGGAAGCTAAGCAAAGGTCTTCCATGCTGGGCAGAGCAAAATTGTTTGGTTTTGCTTTAATTTGCTTGGATTTTTCTCTGCTTCATGCTTTCACTTGTAGAATTTCCTCCTTTCCATGTCAGGCCATTTCTCCACTGTTTTGAGACCTTTCAAATTCCAGATGTGTCCCTCCAAAGCCCTTGCAAAGCTGCGGGCTCGGTGTCACCCGGCCCTCGTAAAACGTGTGGGGGTTTTTTGTCCCTTCCAGCAAAAACCACATTAATGACACAACTCTACTGGAAATGCAATGGCTTTTGTCTTCTAAGCAACGCTGCTGTTGAATTAACGCCGTTATCTGGCGTAGTACAACTTCAGGTGTTAATTTTCCCTGTACACCTCTGCATCCTTAACTCCCCTGGAAGGATCATGGGGAAGGTGACGTCAAGAGACTGGCTGATGGTGGGGAAAAGATGATGTCCAGGTTTAATTGGCAGTGATTGTTTTGTCTCCTGTACAAAAGCAGCAAATCCCCAGAAGCTGGTCAGGAGCACAGCTGTTTACGGCGAACAGAAGCTGCTGCTTATCTCCTTGTAGCAACCTGTCTCCAGGAGATCACGGCTTAATTAACTCGCGTGTTATCGAGAGTGAAATTGTACAGACATTGTTAGAAGAAAAAAAATTTAAAAATGAAAAGTAGGAAGAGATAAAGTGGGAAGGGAGGAGGTGACCTGGGAGCCAAGTGGAGCAAACTCTGTGGAGAACCAAGGCGCGTGGCCAGCGATGGATGCTGGCGGTGACGGGGGAATTTGTGTGTGAGGGATGAGCCGGGCTGCTCGGGCAGGGGAGAGCGAGTCCCCGGACCCAGATGGGGTCCAAAGGCGCAGAGCAGCGATGGGCTTGCCCAAAAATGCATGTGAAGGTTTCCACTGCAAAGGGCTTGCAGCTGGACTGCGCTCGCTGGTTAAGGGACCACGGTGCTCGGCTGGGAGCAGGAACCTTCCTCAAGTCCTTCCCAAAGATGCGTTGCGCTAGGCAGAGCTGAGTCTTGGCTCTTAGATCCAAAACTTCTTGAAAAAGCCAGGTCAGCCAGCCTTATCCCTGGCTTCAGCAAGCGTTCGGTCCGTCCCAGGCACAGGGCCAGTTGGCCATGCGGTGCCTGCGCATCGAGCCAGCAGCACCCACGGGTGAGCACTGGGGAGCAAACCCCGCTCCTCCCCGGTGCTGTGGGGCACGGCTGCGGCGTGCGGATCTTCCCAGGGATGTCGTGAGAGGTACTGCTGGGGAAAATTGCAAAGCAGCGTTTTGAGGAGGGGCGCGGAGTCACTTAGAGCGCGTGCAGAGGGAGATTTGACAACCTTTCCCATTCCTCGCTCAAAGTGCTCCGCAGATCAAAGCCGGAGAGAGACAATAATACATTTTGAACTGAGAACATTAATTTGTATCCAGAGCATTTTAATAAATAATTTTTTAAAATCCAGTTCAGCCCTGTCATCTCAAGCCAATTCCATTTAATATCCAGCGCTTCGACTGATAGATTTTTAACACCGTAATTAGTATGTATGGCTCTTAAAAGCCTTCGCCAGCATCTCCAGCCTTCTCTGCATTACAGCATCTTCTCTCCCCTCCTCCCAGCTCCCTTTTTCGAGGTTGTTATTCCATTTGTAGTTGTTTATTGTGCCTGCTGAGGCAGATTAAAGGCAGGAAGGAGCCCGAGAGTTGTTCTGAGGGGCTCCCGTGCGCTGTGGAGTGAGCGCGGCGGAGCTTGCGATTCCACACCCGGAGCCTCGCTTTTAAAATCTGAAGAGCAGAGGTGGTTTCTGAAGCATTTCATTGTTGCATTGTTGGATCTTTTTTGTTTGATTTGGGGTTTTTTGCTTGGATTTTTTTTTTTTTTTTGGAAGGGGAAGAGGGAGGAGTGCGAAGGGTTTCTTTTTGCTTAATGAAAGCCGAGGTTTTTGTATGACCGCATACGACTGAGAGCTGGGGCTTGAAAGGAAAATAAGAGAGGTTATGAAATACTTCGTCACGTTGTAAGGTTTGGCAGCACCGAGAAATATCCTCGTGTGTTACTGCCTTGAACAAAGCTTTGTGTGCTCCATCCGAGGATGAAAGCGGGTCCAGCAGAAGGGAAACGCAACACACAGCCCCCTTATTTCCTCTTCTGAGTCTTGAAGTGGGATGTAAATCGTGTATACCACAGGTGCACTTAGATCTGAGTCTCCTTCTTCCAGCAGAAGTTGCCGGTTGCAGTGGAGACATTTGCCAGTTCCCATTTGCGTGCGAGATCTGATACACGGGAGGAGCGTGATTTTGTTTTCACAAGCCACCGGAGTGTGAGTGAGGGGGAACCAGACCCTGTCCAGAGAAACGGAGAAGCCAAACGCTTTCTTCTACTGATTTTGTTCCACTTCACTGTTGGCTAAGGATGGCCCTGGAGCAAAATCCCAGCTCTGGACAAAAGCCTGAGAGCTGAACCCGCTGCCAGGCTGTGGTTGCTGCTTATCTCTGCTGCGATAGGAATCGAACCGGGAAACCTGCGCCGCTCCTCTGTCACGGCACCGGGCCTTTGGCACATAATGCCCTGTCCTGCAGAGGTGTAAGCCTCGGGGGTATCCATCCATCTCATAAATCTCTCCTAGAAGGCTAACACTTAATGCTTTGCAGCATCTTTGCAGTGCTAACCATCTTTCCAGGTACCCGAGAGCTAGGGAGGCGTTACCCTTTCCGTTTTGCCACAGGATGAAAATCAAAGTGAGGAGAGCCGGCGCCTGGCTCTCAGGCAAAGCAATGCCAAGCCCTGTTTAGCCATTCAGACCCACGTTACGCCAGTAGCCGGTTGGGCCGGCGTTGAAGGCAGCACGCTGCCCACCTGCGCTGATGAGGAATGCCCCCCTGCACCCCACGGACACGCCTCGTGCCGCCCAGCAGCGGGGAACCCGTAGCTCACGCCATGCAAATTTGCAGAAGACCGGAGCGAAGCGCTCGGTCCGACTCATTCTTCCTACCACAGCATCTCGGCGCAGATGCTTTGCAGAGGGGGACGCTGCCTGTCCCCCCAACCACGGCACAAGGCCGCCCGCCCGGGGCTGACGGGCTTTGGCACCTTCCCTTCGCCAGCTTGCAGCTGGCCCACGCGCGCCTGCCAGCTCCATGGGGGCTCGAAATAAAGTTTAGGGTTTGCGCCTGGCTTATTTCTGGCACTTGCTGCTCCTCTGCGCGGCTCCGGCGGTATTTCTCGTCGCTGGCTCATGGCTGGTTTGCAGCCGTGGCGTGCTAACCTTGGCCCTCACGGGGGTCATCGCTCTGCAAAGCGCAGACGTCGGGGCAGAGTTACAACTGTGCTGTGATCTGCTTGTAGAGCGAGGCTGAAATCCTTCCCTCCTCTCTGCTTTTTGTGTTAAAGGTTGCATTCAGGGGCTGGGTTTGGCGCCTGCTGGGGTTCCTCGTAGGCTTTTGTTTTCAGATTGCCTTTTTGGAGAGAAATACCGTGGTCCACCAAGGAACAATGGGCGGGCTCTTCTTTGTAAAGCCTTGCTTTCTGGAGCCCCTGCAAAATGTCAAGCGCTCTTTTCCTGCCTCCTAAGTGCACCCACTTACTCAGGTTCCCGGTATTTTGGGAGGAAATCCATTTATTTGCAGTTAAGCTGAGTGGGAGGCGGGATGCCTATTTCTCGCTGTTTGCTCTGTGCTGGTCTGGAGCCCTTGGAAAACTGGACTCTTAGACCTACAAGGCGTCATCTGGGATTGCAGGTCGCAAAAAAAATTGGCTTCTTTTGATACCGTGACCCAACAAGCAGTTAGGAAAGTTGAGCAGGACGAGGAAAGTTCGGGCTGTCACATTGAAGGTGAGCAAGGCGATGGCATTTACCTTGGAGATATCCGGGACTCGGGATGTGGGATTAGTGTCAGCTCTCATGTGGCAAGCTAAATTAGGAATGCAGAGGCTGCCTGTGTTTGTGATACGGGGTTGTTAGGAGCTTCAGGTGCTGTCATTCTTATTTAAGGATATATTTAAGGATTAACAGTAAGAAGTCCAGCATTAGCAGGACAGAAATGAATGTTAGTGAGCTTAGGCTTGGAGGGCTTATTTTTGATCATCATCATGTGAGCTGCTTTAGGAGAGATGAGCTCCAAGATGAGGGGCGGGGAAGGGGGGGGGAGATTCTTGTATTTTTGCAGGAGAAGAAAACCTTTTGCAAGTTTAAATAGAGATCAGAACTTAGCAACAATGACGGCTGCGCGGGTAAAGCCGCGTAACTCCCCGCAGCCGGTGCCTTTGCCAGGCTGAGGATCTGGCTCACAGCATCCAGCCTATTTTTAGCCTCTTCTCTTTGTTTTTTGTTTTTTTTGTGTGTGTGTTGGGTTTTTTTTTTTTGTTTCCTCATGCAGAGGAAACAATGTCCACAGATTTCTTTGTTCTTTGAAATCATTCCTCCTTTTTAATTGGCAACCTCTCTGTTTCGCCTCGATCCCAGTTGACTGCAAGTAGGTTGCATTTGCTACGTGTGCCATCGCAGGCGCTTGAGCTGGCTGGGAGAAGTTCTCTCCTGACGTCGCTCCTTTCACCTGAGCGCGGGCGCAGAGATTTTCTTGCTGCAAAACGTTTTCTGGCGTGTAAACCCCACGTTTCGCTTTCCCTGCCTTTGGCTTTGATATCTGCTGCCCGCAAGCACTAGCACCAGGGACGGGGTGTTGAAAATTCATATCCCAAGATCAGAAAGGCTTCTCTTAAACCAGGAACGGGCGCACGGAGCGTTTCATTTGTGCGATGAGTTGGGTCAGTTCTAATGGCTGGGGGACGGAAGGAGGGGGGTCTCACCGTGCATGCCAGAGCTCACAGCCTACTGGGTGGATGTGTCCACAGCTTAACCAAGCTGGCCAACTGGTGAATCTCCATTATTTATGCTCTTCCTGAAGCTGAAACAATTGCTATTATCCCCCGTAATATTGCATGACCTACATTTTTACTTGAAAGCCTCTGGCTAATAATTAGTTTGAATTTTGATTTATAAATAAACACTTTCATATTCTGGTTTTTAAAGCAGAGGAAGAAAGCCAGCTCCTTGATGGATGAAATCCCCAGATTTCCCTGCTGATCTCTGGTTTCCCCCTGCTCCTCTGGCTTTTGGGATAGATGAGGAGGAAGGAGTGGATTTTCTGGGCTGAGCAAAGAAGGAAGGTTTGCATGTGATGAGACTACTGGGCCTTTTCCTGGAAAATTGTAGGAGCCTCAGCGCTTGGGAGATTGGGGCCATCTGGATAAACAGTGACAAGCTCTGCGTTGGCAGCGATGGGGCGGGGCAGCTTGGCCTCACCGGAGGAGCTGATCGGTGCACAAAAGCACCTAGCAGAAGGCATGCCCTTTCCTGGCTCCCCTGGCACGGACGGCATTGCTGCCGCTTCTCCTCCTCCTCACCATCCATATGCCTGCCCGGCCACATCCCAAGGCACAGGAGACAGCGTTGGCCTTGGATCAACACTTGGGACTTGGCACGCGTGCACGGGGGGATTGTTAGCCACCAAACGGGCTGGGTGTTAATTAGCAGTCGTGGGGAAGAGAGGTCGGTGGCTTGTGGAGACCTGTTCTCTCCAGGAGAGGAGAGGGGCAGCTGGGCTTCATCCTGCTCTCAGCTCCGGGAGATGGATGCATGTTCCAGGTATCCGATCCCATCCGCGCTGTTGAGCGCGTGGGATGCAGCCGATGGCAGCTTTCCCTGTGTGGGCTGCGGTAGTTGTGGCGCTGAAAAGACCTCATGATCCGCCTTTCTCCGTGAACCTCAGGGCTTTTTGTTGCTGGAGGTAGAAAATGCAGAAAGCTGTCATGGTCATAATGCTTATACACAATCCCGGTGTCCTCATTCAGTCATTCGCTGGCCAAGCTTTCCCCGGTACTTTGACTCGTCCTCTGGTCTCCTTTTTTCATGGCGTGATATCGTGTGCGCAGGTCTGATGGGTTTTTTGAAGGGTTTTGTTGGTTTTTTTTTTGCTTTTGAGAGAAAGAGTGAATGATAAAACTGCCAGAGGCGGGGCTCTGGGAGATGCATCCTTTGCCTGGACCAGTTGGTGCCTCCCAACCCAGTACCCATCCGCACCCTTCCCTCTCGCTCTTGCATTCAGCAGTGGTAGCCTGGTGCAGCCATGGATCATTGGAGTGTGTTTTTATAGACAGATTTCATGATACAAGTAGCTGCACTTTGGATTTAATCCAAAGCTGATGGAAGACAAAAAAAAAAAAAAAAAAAAAAAAACCTGCTTAAATCAAAAATCCCCTAACACACCTCGCCGTACAGTGCAGC
>WHYT01013076.1:15740-53412 GCA_009806455.1 Tetrax tetrax
GCCAAAAAAAAAAAAAAAGAAAGAAAACAACATTTGCAGGCAACAGCGTGAAGTCAGGATGTAGTGCTGGGATGGGCTTGGGTGATTTTTGGGTGCAATTTCTTGAGGATGAGGTGCGTGTTGCCAACTTTCATAGTCTAAGTGGGACAATGTCACTGGCTCGTGTTCACTTTAAAGCCCCAGCTTAAAAAATCCCAGCTCTCAAATGACGCTCTGTATTCATTTGTTCATTTTTAAATGGAAAAAAAAAGTAACAGGCGGGAAATGGGATGCTGAGAGTACTCAAGCCCACCGCTCAGTTTGAGCTTCTCAAAAGTACCTCCCAGTAGGAAAAACCGTGGGAAAATAAACCCAGCCCCACTTCAAACTGGAAAACATGAATTAAAAGTGAAGACAAGAGTGTGGAGTTTGCAAGACTCAAAAATAAAAACCCCAAACCCATATAGACGGTGATTTCTCCCCCAATATCTCTGTGTGAAGCCCGGGAATATCCGTCATTCCAGCTGCTGCTGGGGATTTGCCACAAGGCAGGGAGGGAGCTCGGTGGTGCTGGACAACCGTGGAGAAAACAGAGTCTTGACAGTTCCACGTTCTCCCTCCCAGCCTCGCTGGACAACCCGAGGAGCAGGTTTCCAAAGCACAGCGAGTATCTGCCCGTAGGCTCAGGAAAGCTGGAAATAACTGAATTTATAGGGTTGGTTCAAGCACCTTCACACACCCAGAAGGACAAACCCAGGATGCTGAAGCTCTGGAGCTGTAAGGCTCCAGCTGCTGTGTTTTCAGCGTTTTGGTGTGTCTGAGCCTTTTCTCTTCCCTTGCCCAAATGCAAAGCTCTGCTGAGCCGGGCTAGGTGAGGATTTCTGTTTCTCCCAAGCTCTGCCTCTCTACTTTGCCTCCGTGGTGTCTCTGCAGAGCAGAAGTCAGACACTGTTCCAAAAACTCCATTTTCAACATTATTATCCCCTGGTTTCCCACAAGGAGCAGCCTCTTTCTCTCCTCTTGGGGAAACACCCGTGTAAAGCTCTCCCCTTCTCTGCTTTTTGCATTTACCCAAAAGTGTCAGCCGGGAACACTTCAGCCTGCCTCCTCTTACCTTGGGTAAAAAGATGGGAGGTCTGGGGGTAAATGGGGTGTTTTCACATCCTCTCTGCAAGGGACTGAAGCAGCCCCTCACGCTAGTATCTCCCAACCGAGTGTGGAGGGGGAAACCCACTTTGGCAGCAAACCCCAGCGCCAGTGTTTTGGGAAAAGCCAGACTGTGACTTCTCAGCGCAGTCTCCCAGCCCCGGGCCCCCGCGATGCAGCCATCCAGATGTTTCCCTCGCTGAAGTTCCCCCTCACAGAGTTTCCCAAGTGCGGTGTCAGCTTTCCCATCCCCTAACGAAATCAGCCTGTGCGCGGCTCCACATCACCCGCAGGCATCCCTTCCCCAGGCCATGGCAGCACCCAGCTGCCGCTCAGAGGAGGGGACGGTTTAATGTGGAGTTTTGTCCTGCCAGCCCTATGTCCCCTTCTCAAGGACCTCAGCTTAAGCCTGGCTGGGTTCAAGCTCCTAACACACCATGCTCTGCCCAGCCCTGAGTGTTTCAGCGAACTAAAATTCGTATTTCAGTTGCCCTCTCAAAGGCTGCGGCACAATTTAGGGGATGAGGGTGAGGTCAATGTTCATAAATCTGCCCCCTGCTTATTTATTTTGCCTTTGCTCCTGCAGGCTCGAAGGCTGGCCTGCCTCAGGGTCAGCAAAACCCCTTCGGTTCTCCCGGAGGCTCACCCAAGTCCCCAAACAGCCCTTGGACCCAGGGGAGGGACAAGGCTGACCAGCCTGGCTGGCCTTCACCTTCCAAAATAACCCAAGCGCAAAAGGAGAGAGCTGATCCCCCTGGAGCTGCCATTCCCTGGTTGAAAGAGTCCAACGCCCTAGGGACTCAGCTCTTGTTAACAGGTGTTAAATGACTCCAGGTCTTGGAAGCAAAGGGAATTGGGCTGGGGAGGCTGGCAAGAGAAAGCTGAGGATTTCTTGCAGCTGTTTTGCTGAGTGGGTGCTCCTAAAATGCTCCTCAGCCACAGCTGGACAGGCTGCAGCAGCAGGGATGGATGAATTAAACTGTGTTCTGGAGCCCCCAACATCAGAAGGACATGGAGCTGCTGGAGAGGGTCCAGAGGAGCCACGCAGATGCTGAGAGGGCTGGAGCAGCTCTGCTGTGAGGCCAGGCTGGGAGAGCTGGGGCTGTTCAGCCTGGAGAAGAGGAGGCTCCGGGGAGAGCTGAGAGCGGCTCCCAGTGCCCAAAGGGGGCTGCAGGAAAGGTGGGAGAGACCTTCAGAGGGCCTGGTGTGACAGGACAAGGGGTGATGGCTTTAAAACAGAGGGTGGTAGATTCAGACTGGGTAAAAGGAAGAAGTATTTTACATTGGGGGTGGCGGAACACTGTCCCAGGTTGCCCAGAGAGGCGGTGGATGCCCCATCTCTGGAAACGTTCAAGGCCAGGTTGGCCGGGGCTCTGAGCAACCTGATGTGGTTGGAGATGTCCCTGCTCCTTGCAGGGGGGTTGGACTGGGTGGGCTTTGAAGGTCCCTTCCCACCCAAACCATTCTGTGATTCTAAGATTCTATAATTATGTTTGACTTTCCCCATAGTTGGAAGAGGGGTTTTCCACAGGGTAAATACTCCACATTTGGGTGAATTGTCCCTCTCGGCATGCAAGATGTCTACTAAATGCATGTGTCAAGCCCTGTTCCCTGTGGTCCCCCATGCCAAGGAGCCCAAGGCCCTCTCAGGTGCTCTCCTGCCATTCTACATCCCCTCCAGCCACGTCCCGGCCCCCTGCGCCACAGCACACAGCCGCCTCGAGGCCGGCGCTGCTCTAAGGTGTGTGTCAGCTGCCATCAGCCGTGGAAATTGCTCAGCTTTGCAGAAACACTCCTCCTTCTGCTGAGAGAAAGCCCTCCCTAGCCTGGGGCATCACTTTGGTGTTAACTTCCACCGAAAAACTACCCTGAGTTTCAATCTGGCTCTTCCCCTGCTTCTCAGCATGATTTACATGTTTCAGGTTGACCTCAACTGAAAATTTCCAAATTTTAATTTTTTTATGCTCCCCTGACAAACCCCTAGCATTTGTTTTGAGTTCAGTCCCTCCCCTTCCCTTCTTCCCTGCAGCAGGCTCCTTCCCAGCCCTACACCAGCGGGGCTTTCCCCATCCAGCAAAAACGCTGGTGTTTCCTCGTTCCCAAGGTACACGTGGCATTCCCAGAAAGTGCCACCAGTGCCAGCTCTGACGGGGTCCATCTGCTTGGCAAGGTGTCTCAGTCTGGGCGTGTTGGGCAGGCTTCAATCATGCTTCATGCCTTCCTTCTTCGGGCTTTTGGAGAGGCTTCTGTTTCCCCAGTTTTTTGCAACTTGAGGATGTCCTAGACCAATGGGTGGGGGAATGTTTTCCCATTGAAAGGCTCTTGGTGAAGTTTTCTTCTGGGAATTTGTCCTGTTGCTCTTCAAACTGGTGCAAACTTGTAATTTCAGCTGCTCACAGTGCAACATTGCCTCCTTGCCCTGTGCTCCTCTGCAGACCAACCTGAGCGAGGGCTGAAAGGACTGCTGGCCTGGGTGGGTTCCACAAACCTCTGCTGCTGCCTAACGTTTCCCACTGGATAGAAGCACTGCAGGAGACCTGTGATGCAGCTGGAAAGAAGTTCAACCTGCAGCCACTCACAGTCTGTGCAGAAGGGAGGGATGTAGAGCAGCTCTGCTTCAACCTGGCCACATCTCCTTCCTTGCTTGGCTGTGGCAGCAGTGTTGCTCCTGGATGAGAAAAGGTTCAGTCATTTCAGGAGTCACTTTGCTCTTCCTTTTGATATCAAATGTAGTGCCTTCCTCAGAACCAAGAGGTTTGCTTTCTTGCCTTTGAAGTTGAAATGAGGTTGAAGTTAAGAGCATGAGGTACCTGGATGTCACTGTACATGTGTGTACATTATACAGGGTCTAGGACTCAAAAAGGCATGCAGAAGAGCCAAACTCATCAAACCTTTTTAATGACATTGCTGCGTTGTGATTTGCCACTCAGTCTGCTTTGATAACCTGCTGTTGATAATATTTGCTTGGTGCTAGTGTGTTTATTAAAGAGAATTTCAAAGACCCCAGAGCACCTTTCCTTCCAGAGGGCCACGGGCAGTCTTGAGCCCAACTCAAGTGACAACATACTCCCTCCCCCGTGCCAGATCAGGGTTACACAAAACCAGCTCTTGAGGGGGATGGATTGGAGCTCCTGTTCATGGGCATTTGCTTCCCCAGTGCGAGCCTGCGGGTCGCTCAAAGGAACGAGATGCAAGCTGAAACTGCAAGCCTGTTTATTAAGGTATCTATTTAATGCACAAGGTGATCTCAAACATCATCACCAACCCTGCAGTGTGACCGAAACTGGGCTCCCAGCCCACGCACAGCCACTCGCTCTGCACCCAGCAAATCCCACCTTGTCTACTTGGAAACCCTGATGGTCAAGGGAGCTGAGTATCTGCAGTCGCTCACTGCTGCAAGAGGCATCTAAATCCCCTGGAGAGAGCAGTCCTGACCCAAAACACCCCAGGAACATCCCTTCCCCACAGTACATCTCTTCAAAACAGGCTAAAGAAAACCACTTCAGGTGAACAGAATGCGTTGTTCATGGGGCTTTACACTGTGGTTTCCTTCTGGGAAAGCTTTTTATGACATTGGTGAAAGCAAAGAGCAAGCTCCTCTTGACTGCATGCAGCATTTTGCATTTGCTGAAAAAGCCATGGAAAAGCCAATGCTCAGAGCTGAGGTCTTCCCAACAGAAGTCTCAAGATGGAAGGATTTAGCCCAGGGACAGGTGTTGTCTTCCAACTCTAGCAGGAGTGGTGAAATGAGTGAATGCCCATCCCAGCTCCCCAGTGCTGAGCTGGCTGTAAAGATGGGAAGAGCACCGGGGTTGGTTCATGCATCAGAGAGGCTGCACGCTAAAGGAGGAGAGATGTGTGCGCCTGCAGACAGACAAGGCAGAGGCAGAAGCATGGACAAATATTTGGCAATAAACATTGATGCCTTGCAAATTTATCAGTTGTCTTTCAAGGGACCAGCAAGCACATGGCTAAGGAAGACATGGCACGTTTGTCTACCTGAATTTCCAAAGGGGTTTGCTGAGGCCCAGCAAGGGCTCTTCAGGAAAGCCAGCAGCCTCAGGAAGGTCCCATCTGTCTAGGTACTGTTAAGAGGACAGGAAGATGATGGGAGGGATAAAGGTTCAGATTTCAGAGGGAAGGATTTGTTCTTAGGTTTGTGCTGATCAATGTACTCAATCAAGCTGCAAAGAGGAGAGAAAATGAAGATGGCAAAGGTGGCTAAGGAAAATAAGGGACTCGCAATGCGTAAAGGCAAGGTCTTGCTGATGGTCCTGCTACAGAATGGCTGTGGGAGGAAATGTGGAGGGAATTACTTGGCAATGTTTGCTAAATGCTGCTGATGGAGAAAACAATTGCATCTCTGTACACACTGCTGGCCTCTGAGCTGATTTTCCTCATGGAAACACCCCAGGGTCAGGACAGACCTTTGAAAACCTCTGTTTGGGGATCAGTAGCAGTCAGGAAAACAAACTGGATGTCCAGACGTACGGGCAGGGAGCCTGGGAGGGCACAGCCACGCCTGCCGACTCCACACAACGGGGCTCCCCAACCTGAAAAGGAAACAACTTCCAGTGACACGACCTGAACGACAACAGGAAGCTCCACAAAGGCCAGTCATTCAGTTTTTTAACCATGTGGCCTAGAGGCATCAGCCAATGCTGGAAGTTGCGATGTCCAAGGCAGACATGAAGGGGTGGCTCATCACGTGCTGGTCCTGAGTGTCTCCTCACCATGCAGTGCTGCAAACACTAAAACTTACGGTTCGTTCGGGGCGTCCTGGGCAGGCCACACCTTACACCTTACCTGCACCAGCCTGCTGCTGTCAGACCCTTCCTCAAACCCACACCGTCTCCCTAACCTGTCCAAAAAACCAGCATTGTAAAGTAAAGCGAGTAGTTTTCTGCCCATTTATCATCCCAGTGCAGCACCCCAAACACGGTCAGGGGAGCCCAAGGCAGAGCACAGGCCGGTCTGGGGCTGTGGGGCCAAGAGAGAGCAGCGTGGCCAGGTCCTCCTGCGGCAGCAGGCAGCCTTGTGGCGTGGCCGCTCCTTCAAGCCGCGGCTTTGCACAGTACAAAGTCCTTGAATCGGGCGTATGATAGGTATTGCTGTTTCACCTTCCCCGCTTGGCCCCTTGCTTCGGCTCTCCAGCCTGTGGAGCTGATCCAGGATTGTTTGCAGAAACTGGAAGTGAACTTCTCCAAAGACCAAGCTGCAGCCAGCATAACAAGGTGTTCAGGTAACTAATAGCTCAGCGAAAAAAACCAACATACTACTCTATCTGACAGCCTATTCTCCAGTAACACAAAGACATACAAACACCTAATTGCTTCCTTGTCCTTATTCACTTCAAAGCTCCTCCTGTTCCTCCATTTCCATCAAGTCCACTCACCCCATGAAATGGCAACCCACCAGCAAGGACAAAGAGACTGCAGCGCAGCAGAGAGCTGAGCAAACAGCATTTACACAAACCACTCGGACAGGTCGGGCACAACCCGGTACCTGGCCTCCATCGTCTGCAAGAAGTGACAAGCTCTGCAGACGTGCAGGGCCCAGTCAGGCCCCACCACGGGTTTCAGCCACTTACGCCACTGGAAGTAGCGCTGGTATCTCTCAGCGTCCTCGCTCAGCTCCCACAGGTACTGCGCCAGGTCCCCAGCACTGGTGAAGTCGTCCACGTGGATGAAGGAGTCAGGGGGCAAGAAGCGCTCGTAGTTTTCTCGAGGAGGCCCCAGCACAACCGGGACAGTGCCAGAGGACAAGGCATTCCTCCAGAGTTTCTCAGTGATATAGTCTTCATGCCGCGAGTTCTCGAAAGCCAGGTAGAAGTTGTACTGGGACACAGTGGGAAGGAGCTCGTCCCAGGGCAGAGGCAAGTGATGTCGCCCATAGACGTCCACAGTGATGTATTTCTTCAGCTCCTGGTAGTACCTTACCCGGTGGGAGCCTGCTCTCCAGTTGCTGACTACCCAGGCCACCAGCTTGGTCTTGGCTGGGATGCTGAGAGGCTGGGGCTGGCCAAGGAGCTGTAGCTCCCCGTAAGGGGTGAAGATGTCTGAGTCTCTCCGGTAAGACATGGTCAGGTTAAAGAGGTTGTCCATGGCACCTAAGTTTGGAGAGTGACTTGGGGACTCCAGGTTGTACCAGATCCAGCTCTGGGACGGGAGTCTGGGAAGCTGGGCCAGCCCCTCTATGTCCCTGTACACATCCCTGTGATGCATAATGACAGCATCAGCCTTTTGGGACCAGCTGCGGTTGACAGTGAAATGGCAGTTTGGGGTGCTGTAGAACTCCGAGCAGTTTATGAATTTAAAGTGGTGCCCAAAGGGCCACTTCCACAGCAGGATGGTCAGCCTGTGTTCACCCTGTGGTGCGGCGCTGGTGTTTCCGGCATGGACTATTGGTGCAGAGGGACTGGAATTGTAATGCTCTGGCTCAGAAGCCCTGAACCGATGAAGCGAAACAAAGAGACAGGAGCTGAAGATGAAGCTGAAGAGCAGGAAGGCGAGGACTTTCTTGCAGGACATCTTCTTCCCTTCCATGAGCTCCACGAATGGCTCTGCAAACACCACAGACAGGACAAGGAGTGACGGGTGCACAGTGACCCCAGCAGCGAGGTGGCTCTGGGCACAGCGTTTGGCAGGGAGCTGTGCCCAGGGCCTCAGGGGACAGCGTGAAGACCTGAGGTACGTTTACCGCCAGCCGCCTCTTTGCAGAAATAAAGGTCTCTAGAGCACCGTGCACAAGGCGCTGACACACACACTCACCCACAGGCCGCAGCCACCCTCCCGCAGACCCCAGCCTTCCCTCCATCGCCGCCTGCCGCCTTTCCTCGTCAGCCCTTCTTCCCCGGCTCATTCCCCAGAAGAGCTGCGAGCTGCCCGTCTCAGGTTCCTCAGGACTGCTCCATCGCGGGGAGCCCTGTGACCTTGGGGCCCTGCGACAGGGCAGAGAAGCGCCACAGGCACCACGACAGACACGTGAGGGAGTGACAAGTGTCCCGCCACCAGCTCCCGCCAGAAATCCCATCCCCCCACCAGCCTTAGGGCTCGGAAGTCGCCACCATTTTCTGGTCATGTGCTCTGCTGTGATGGGCTGGCAGGACTGGCCACCCCTTCCGCCCAAAGGCCTTTCCTCTACCTCCATGGGGCTGCCATTCTGTTTTGGCCGCCATTTTAGGACAGGGAGCCACCATGCTACGGCGAGCAGCTTCCCGCTTTTTTAAGCGTCATAGTGCTCTGCGATTGGCTGACAGCCATTTCTGACGTCATTGCCAAGTGCTCTCAGGCAGCCCTGCGATTGGCTGGCAGGACCAGCTAGCGGTGCGGCCTGAAGCACACCAGAGCAGGCCCCCATGTCCTCCCCCGCGCGAGGCCGCCATTTTAGGACAGTGTCATTGCCCACATCTTCTCAGGCAGCCCTGTGATTGGCTGGCCCCTTCCTTTGGACCAGGAAATAGCCCTGTGATTGGCTGCCTCCTTTGGCCTGAGAAGTGCTCATATTTAAAAATACATGTGTAATTTGTACTGCTATACAGTACGTAGAACAGTACGTACAGTACGTACTGCTATACGTAAAGAAGGGCACAAAGATGTATAATTATTTATTTATTGATTTAGATACAGAGACACTGGTTTATATATTCTTCTATGTATGTATAGCTGTGTACATATCTTTATATACATACATTTTTATATATGCTACAGACATTAAAAACATACAGCCATAAAAACATAGATATAAATCGGCCAGTTTACCACGTCTGGGGCAGGCAGAAACTTCACGAGGACAGAGAGGCACCACAAGGCAGAGGGAGATGGAGAAGTCGGAATGTACCCAGGAATGACAGACTTCTCCAGGGAAGCCACCACGGGCCCCAGCACAAATCTTGTCAGGTGCAAAGAGGAGCCTCCACGTCCAAGCTCAGCCCAGCAGGATGACAGGAGCATGGGGCAGACTTTGGGACTCGCATCGGGCTGAGAGACACAGGCAACGCTGCCTGCGGACGTGAGGAACCGGAGCAAAATGCAAGCTTCAGCAGAGCATGTGTGTGGGCACAATAAGGAACAAGAGCTGAAGGGCATCCCCAAAACGATAATATGAACCAGAAGGATGGGTCAATGGGCCCATGAACCACAAACTCGATTTTGAGGTCAGCGTCACGCAGAGACGAGAGGTAGGGGAGCTCCCTGTGGCTGTGCCTGTGGCTGTCGGGGCTCTGACCTGTAAACATTCTGGTGTGCAGGTTGGTGCCATGTGTCTGCTTCTCTGTTAGAATCACAGAATGGTTTGGGTTGGAAGGGACCCTCAAAGCCCATCCAGTCCAAGCCCCTGCCAGGAGCAGGGACATCTCCAACCAGGTCAGGTTGCTCAGAGCCCAGGCCAACCTGGCCTTGAACGTTTCCAAAGATGAGGCATCCACCACCTCTCTGGGCAACCTGGGACAGTGCTCCACCACGCTCAGTATAAAAAAATTTTTTCCTAATATCCAATCTGAATCTCCCTCCCTCTATTTTAAAACCATCACCCCTCATCCTGTCACACCAGGCCCTGCTGAAGGTCTCTCCCCACCTTTCCTGCAGCCCCCTTTGGGCACTGGGAGCCGCTCTCAGCTCTCCCCGGAGCCTCCTCTTCTCCAGGCTGAACAGCCCCAGCTCTCCCAGCCTGGCCTCACAGCAGAGCTGCTCCAGCCCTCTCAGCATCTGCGTGGCCTCCTCTGGACCCTCTCCAACTGGTCCACATCGTTCTGATATTGGGGGCTTTTGGTTGATGACTTCATGGAATGTTTTGAAACAGCTTATCTGTACTAATTAATGGCCTTATTTGTGTGTTTTACTTCAGTGTTCTGTGAACAGTAGCCACAGCCTTCTCTGTACAGCTAGCACCTGTATGCCATGAACCCCTCAGCTTCTGACAGTCTCCACCACAGCACCACCATCACCTGCATCCTGCTGGCTGCTCCTCTGTACCAGATAATGGCCACAGTCCCTCAGGTCTGCAACATCCCATTGCTTTCACTGATCCACTTGCTGTGGTCTCCAAGAGCACGGGGCTGCTGTCTGTGTCGCAAAGCCTGCATCGTGCTGCTTTTGCAGTAATCAGGACTGTCTACCAGGACAGGCTTGGTCTGCCTCTTATTAGCAACACTGACCTAAGGACAAGGAAACGCATGTAGCACCAACCTGCTTTCCACCGTGGTCTTACAGGCAGCTGTAAGATCCTCCACAACAACAGGATTTCCAGCAGAAGCTGGTGGGTGTGGTGCTTGTCTCTTATCTTGTGTATCAGTGGTACCTGTACTACCAACAGTCACAACAAGAAAATAGAGAGGGAAGCAATGAAAGAAATCGCAACATCCTTCCATGAGAGGTGAAGAGAGATGTCTGCAGACCCACTCCTTCATCTACCCGGTGCCTCTCTCTCGAGCCCAAGTCAGGTTCCTCCTCCAATAACTAACAAAAAAAAGAAAGGGCTTCTGCAGCTCACCTCCAGTCTTGGTCCTGGCGATAAAGCACACTGTGAAGGTGAGCACTGGAGTGGATGACACAACCAGGAAAAGAGAAGAAAGGAGAGCTCAGACACAGGGAGGGATCAGCAGCGTGTTCCAGGTGTTCCTCTGCATCTTGGGCTGTGCGTGCCAGTCACTACCACCAGAAACAGGTCATCCAACAATAAAAGCTGTAATAAAGCCAGGATGGATTCCTCTTTGACAAATTGAGGAAATAAAGCAGCCCAGATGTTGCTCATGGTTAAAGTGTACCTTACCATTGAAAGCATCACTGCACACACACTGGTTTGCTTCTTTTGCTGGTCTCAACCCACAGGATTTGCTTGCGATATGCTTTCTTCTTCACCTTGAATTGCAGGAGGACAGTTCTGTTCGGGAAGGATGGGCAAAGCTGGCATGGAGCCGAGGTGCACGCATCAGGTCTGCAAGTCCCCCGGACGGCTAACGGGCTTTGTGGCACAGCTCCCTCCATCCCCACACCAGGCCACATCTTCTTGTCACCTTTCCAGGATCTCAAGCTAAAGAGCATCTTGGAATTGGTGACTTCAGCGATCACCGTGAGCTTCAGAGTAGACAAGAGCTTGAGCAAGACCATCTGGGGGATCCCTGCTGTGTCCAGCACCACAGACCACGCATTGGAGCGTCTCCAGCCCAGGTGAATAGGCATTGTGCATCATGGTCTGTGGCCATGGTTTGTTTGCCACAGCCGGAATGAATTGATGTTGTATCGAGCTTGGCTGCACTTGGCTGTGTTATTATCAGGCTTAAATACACTCAGCTGTAAATATGGATTGTTGGTCTGGAATGAACAGAAGACATTTTAAGGCAGGTTTGGAGTGTTTTGGGTGGGCAAGAGGATTGTAAATGGGCAATATGGGGTGGAAGATTTTACATTTCCAGGCTTTCTACCAGCAAGTGTGTGTTTCCCAGAACAGAGCTGTCGGTCACCTGAAGTCTATCCAGGTGCCTCTTGCAGACTTGGGAGCACTCCAGCACAGCTGAGAGCAAAAAATACACCATGGCTTGAGGGATGGGGGCCATAACTCATGGTTTGCTCACTCCAGGGTGAACCAGGCAGCTCCCAACCTGCACCTGAGAAGGTACCATCCTTTCAACTGCTCTGGCTAGAAATGCCACACTTGAGAAACTGTGACTTCTTGCCCTTTCCCCATGGCACAGGCTACACCTATACTACTAACCTGAACAATACGAGGGCACAGGCTCTGTATTTAATTCACCTAGAGGCTGAAATTTGGAATGGTCTGCGGCCCAGCTTTGGCATGATCCAGCTAGCACTATGTCAAATGTGACCCGGGTGCAATTTGGGAGTTACCAGGGCAAGCAACCATTCCCTACAGGGAACCTGTGGCCACTCCTTGGTAGCAAAAGGATTTCTCTAACATGAACATGGCCCTGCCACGCTGGTTAGCCTCAGGAGAACAGACTTGTCCTACAGTGGTAGATGCAGTCATGAAGTTCAGACACCAGCCAGCTTTCTTGCTGAGGGGCCGTGAGCTCTGCAGCCAGCAGCATGAATGAAGACCACGAGTGCCCAGATGTTCCCAGATGCAATTTTACTCAAGCCTATAGAAGAGAAAGAAGATTTGAGTTTTCCAGCACCATGGGAAGCCCTGAGTTGAAGGATGCTGTAGCATCAGCTAAGAGGCTTCAGGCAGGTGGAAAATTCAAGACTTTTGTACCCCTGAAAGCCAGGACTATAAGGAACTTAAGCTCAGCAGGGGTAACCAGTGTAAATTAAACATATGAGCAAGTGTGGAGAATCCATGGAAAACAGTCACAAAGCTGTGGATTGAGATTTGTTCCGAGTGGCATACGTGACGTGAGGTGACAGATCACTTAGTCCAGAAGGTGATGTGAGATGTGGCGTGGACAGAACAAATAGGACATTCAAGTAGTGGATTTGGCAGGACCAAGCACAGTTGACGTGAAAACTTATTGTTATATGATGAATAGTCTCAGTAATCGCTACATCTGAAAACAAATAGTGTTGTGCTTTGGAAAAGCTTCCTGGTTACTGCCCTTGCTGACCCAACAAGTGACGGCGGAGCCGCAGATGCTGAGGTCCCACCCAGGTGAGCACAGGAAAATGCAAGGGCTGGACTCCCTGAGCCCACGAGGCAAATGTTGCTCCCCCAGGGATGCTAGCAGGTCAACAGCTAGCAGGTAAACAGCTGAGACCTTTTTGCCTTCAAAGGGGTCGCCAAGCGCAGGTAGTCCACCCTGGATAACCCACAGTGGTGGATTTGCAAACACACTGGATTCATCTGCACTACTAAATAAATGGGCCAGAGACTAGTTTCTGTCCCTGAGGCCAAGTGACCCGGCTTTGCTCTCATCCCCACTGCTTCTCAGTCAACCGCTGCTGCATCCAGGCTTTTTGCTGGGAATGGTCCCTGCCCTGGGCTGTTCTCGGGCCACAGCTAGACGCTCTTTGGAGAGTGCTCTTTGGCATAGGCTAAAATTGTGCCGAGGTGTGTGCAGTACAGATGATAACGCGACAGTATAGACCTGTGCCCTGGCTCCGTTTAGTTTCCGGTTGCATTCATAGCATGTGAGGAAGCCATAGCCCGGGGCTACAGCTGAGGGGAGAGTTCTTGGAAGCATTTATCTGATTAGACCCCTTGTCCCAAGAAGAGACATGAGTCTCCAAGAGGACAGGGTACATCTCTCACAGCCCCATCAGCAATATATCTCTGCTAGTAGTGAGGCTTTTAATGACTGCATTAAAATTAACTGGTAAAAGTTCTCTATATACCTCCATTGCCTTTGGAAAGCTTCTGCAGCATCTACAAGGGAACAACACTGCATTTCCCTCCTCCAGTCACTTTGGGCAGACTGCAAAGAGTAGGAGCAGGGCAAAGCAGTGGGAGGAATGCAGAATTCCTTTGCAAAGACTCACCAGGGAGCTCTGCCTGGAGCACTCACAGCTTTGGTCTCCAGCTGGTCCCAGCTCTCTCCAGGCACTCATCTCTTAGCTTCCAGGAACAAAGATGTTTTGGGAGACAATCATCAATAGGCAAATACCAGCATGGATCCAGTGGTAGTCACAAACATGCAGCTTCAGTGGATGGGATGGGTAGGTCACGTCCAAACACGATGACTGTTGATGCTCCCCTCCATCACCTTCAGTCTTTTTGCCTGCACAGACATAAAATAAGCATCAATAGGTATTCTCACCCTGCCAAATTTCTCACGTGGGTTTCCAGCATGAGGGAAGAGGATCCGAGAGATGAGAGGGGCCCAACCCCCAAATGTACCACAGGTCCTAAGACGCTGAGTATGTTGTTTGTGCTTCACTATATAACCACATACCCTGGTTGGCATCCAGCAATGGGTTTCTGTTCTTCTAGGTCAGACCCACCTCATGGCACAGCCCAGCAACAGCAGAGCAGAGACATGCAGCCACCAAGAACAGATTTAGCAGTGCCTGATCCAGAACCCTTTAATGTCTGCAGGGAGACCGGGATGGGAGCGTGGGGTTGGCAGCCAGCCCTGAACACCAGCACTTCCCCAAGCCCTGCATCCCCTTAGCCATGTGCCTCCCTGGGCGGGCCAAACCTCATCACCGCTGTCTCTCCTCAGGCTACCCCATGTTTTTGCTCTGTCTTATATCACCAGTCCTGTGCATTCGCTCCTCCCAGAGGGCCACACCGCCCTTTGGCATGGGTCCGACTCCTTGGGGGAGCCCAGGCCAGGCAGCCCCACTGGTGCTCCCCACAGGCTCCAACCTCCAGGAGAGCAGCAGGGAGTGGTGCAGGAAGGTTGTGAACTGTTTCTATTCCCAAGAACGTGCTATTTCCTTCTAGCGAAAAAAAAAAAAAAAATCCAACCCAACAATTCCTTGTGCTGCACCCAGAGCTGAACCACACCAGAGGGATGCCAACGCTAACGGCCCCCCTTGCCCAGGCCATGTTCACACACAGCACTGAAAGCCTCCAGCATTCTTCTGGGGAAGGAACAGGTTTTTTTCCCCATCATATCTGAGAATCAGAGATGCTTTATGTCTCCAGCATGCCCAAGCACATCTTTAAATTCAGCAAAAATCTGTGTTCCCTGTGACAATGTATGTTCCCTTCCCTGACTCCATAGCAGCCCAACACATGATGTGCTGCTCCCTCCCAGCTGTCCCTGTCCTGCCCATTCCTTGAAATCATCAAATGTCTTTCCCAGGTCAAGAGCCAAGATCCTACATTTCTCAGCATTTAGTAATCAGCATGTGATGGCGTCAGGGTAGGATTTCAGTGACTGCAAATAGTAACACCTCCGAAATCCATCTTGGTACAAACAATCCAAATAGACAGATCCGGACACTGAAATAGAACAAAAGCTACATGGGAATACAGAAACATCCCTGGTGGTGAGGGAGGGCCTGATTTTTAAAAGTTATCATTCCTAGCACGCACGCAATCTGGATGCTGCCAACAGGCAGTTTTCTGGTTTAGAAACATTTCTTCCATCCCACAGGAACCCATCCCCTGCCGAGCTTGAAGAGAGGAGAGGAAAGAGGGAGCAACCACACTCTTGGCTCTGGGAATTTGCTTTTCCCAGCCTTGCAGACGTAAGTGGTGAGGTCAATTTTCACCTACCCTTGAAGACTTTTCCAGCCTGTGCCTGGATGTCCCCGATGGCTTCTGAACTAAGGGACAATTGCTCTGAGATTGGTTAGGGCTCACGGAGTCCCAACAGTTGCTTCAGCCCCACTCTTCTCCCCAGTCTCTGCCCAGCATCTACAAAGTGCCCAGATATGCTGAATGCTACGCCAAAACTGCTGACAGAAGGTCAGCCAACAGCTTCCAATGAGTTTCATTATGTCTGCTGGTCCCATTCCCATCACAACCTGGGCTCCCAGCATCCTATGAGGACATGGACTTGAAAACAGGGCACTACAGAGCTCTATCCACAGCTGCACCACAGCCCAGGAGCAGAGGGCTCTTTTTGCTGAAGATGTTATGAATAAAACATCAGCAAATTTGGAATTCCACTGCCTCATTCTTTAGCTTGGCTCTGGTTTGTGTTTTGCCACATTTCCTAAAGAAACGCAGTCGGTGACAGTGCTGTGGTTCGATATTTTGCCTGCCCAGCACCCACACACCTGCCAGTCCCCTGTGCCCTGTGTGCCTGCCTCCCCAAGGAGTCACCACCTCTCCTCTCATGTGAAAAGTCCTGCGGGAGTCTCACCACCGCTATATCTTCACTTTCGTCTCCACTCCTTCCCTGCCTTTTTTTTTTTATATATATCCAATAGAGAGGTTCTTCAAGACAGTTTCTACTGGAGAAAACAACATTTGACCACCTCTGCGTTCAAAGCTACGCTCAACATCTGGGGAAGGCTCAGGGGAGCTCACAAGACAACGGCTGTTTCATAGCCCTGTGCTTTTTAAAACCGGGAAAGACCACTCCATCCTGCAGCTGGGCCTGGAAGGACAGCATCCACTGGGACCAGCTGGCTACAACACACCATCTCCGGAGGTCACAAGGTGGATTGGGGAGCTTTCGTCTGGCTTTAAAATTCAGCAAGTGAGGATCAAAGCTCTTTTTTTTTCCTCTCTCCGAAAGCCTTCTGCACCCACTGCTCTCGTTCCGCCACGAGCGCAGATGGCAAAACAGAGCATGTCAGGGCATTTCGGAGGCAGCTCCAATGCTACCCATAGCCCTGCCATCGCCCTGAGCCTCCACTTCAAAACAGAAGGTAGATAAGATATTGCCTGCTAATGGCTTTCCGTATAAATATTAGGACCTTCCCTCTCAACCGGTTTACTCTGTGCACTGACCCCCTCGCCGGGGTCACGGGGAATGGGAAACTGTGGGAGGTCCCCAAGTTTTATAGATGAGAAGGTTTCCCTGCATAGACACGTACCATGAGGCACCCGGGAGCCAAAGATGCTGATTGATGGTACCAAGAAGGTCTGCTGTAGGGGAGCAGTGTCGGAGCAGTGCTGGGGAGGGATTACCAAGAGATTTAGCAGTTCAGGTGGATTAAGGGTGATTTGTCAGTTGTCTACCATGGGTCTCCACCAAAAAATATTTTTAAAAATTTTAAAATGGCCAAGGGCTGAAAATCATTTAGCATGAGAGTAGGCAACAAAAACATGGGTTCCTTTTTGGTTTGGTGAAGGTGAGGTTCGAATGCGGGTCTGATGAGTGGATGCACAGTTGGTCTGAGGAGTGGGAGAGGCAGAGGTTACCTCCAGCAGCAACTTGCCGTCTCCTCCGCTACAGCACGTGCAGCTCCCGTCGGGTCCCTGAGCCCCTCCACACCGATGGCTCAGCTGCAGTCACGGTGCAGGCAGAACCCCTGCATCTTGGGGACTGTGAAGACAAGTCACAGCTCCCCATGCGTGAGAGAACGACCCAAAACAGAGAAAAGGAAGACTGGGTCTTACCAGACACTGGCCACACCCTCGCAAAACATCCTTTGGAAAGGCTGAGCTGCACCCCAGAGACAGCCCTCTTGCAGCCGATTCCAGGTCTCCAGCTGCGCGCTTTGGTTGCCAGAAAAAAGCAGATTTGGGCAGTGACCCCCCCATATGTGCAGCATCTATTTTTTCCCAAGAAAGGGCAAAAGGATGGTCTAGAAGGGGAAAATGTAATCGACAAGTAGCTGGAAATGTAACTAATAAAATTATAATGGAGGCCGTGCTAGAGACCCATCTCTGGTTTCAGAGGAAATCTAGATAAATAAATAAAGGTGCAGCTGAAGGACCACAGGTCTCAGATTGCAGAGACTAACACAGAACACACCGGTCTATAATCTGACTCTTGCAGAGGGGACCATTTTGGAGTTCCCTGAGCATGCTTGACGCAAGTTGTTTCCTCGAGCCTTCCCTGAGGACAGGGCGGACGTGGAAAAGTGAATTGCTGTCCCTCAGCTAATGAAAACCAGCACCCCAGTGAGGGTTTGTCAGGAAAGTGCAAAGCAAACCCCGATGGAATGGGAGCGATTCAGAGAACTGGAGCGGGGCAAGCGCACGCCCACGCCAGGACAGCTCCCAGCTGCCATCTGCTATATGCAGCCTCGACTAAAAGACTATTTCTCTACAGGGCTGACAAGTCCATGGTAACTTCAGGTGAGCACCATGGGCTCAGCCTCCAAAATCCTGCCCAAAACCAGCGGCAGAATCCACCAAGAGATGCCCTGGGAAGGCTTTGGTAAAGTCAAAGATCAGCCAAGGTGCCAATCCCACTTCCTGACGTCTCATTTAGGACCAACCAGGGGGCTCTGTTTCATTTATCTCAAAATGTTTCTTTTTGGGCTGCAGTGAATTGGGCTGTTTTGCTGTTTATTTTTGCATTACACCATGCTGTCCTCAAGTTTCTAAACAGAAGTCACTTCCAACCCCAAAATGGAAAATGTTCCTCTTGCAAATGGAAAATGCAAACATTTCCATTGTGGCCACATAGAGCTTTTTTTCTCCCCACCCACTAACATCTTTCTGTGTTGAGAAGTCCATCTGCAATGACAACTGGCTGCAAAAAAAAAAAGGGTTCAAATTAGATTTTCTAATAATAACTTCTCAAAGCCAAAGCTTTGGGAAGCTGCTCCCAAGGTGCTCCCAAGTGTTGGCTCCCAAGATGACCACCTCTTTGCAGAGCCTCAGGGAAACACCCCGCTTGTGGTGCCCATCTCAGGTTTGTGCCAGGGACAGGACAAAATTCAGGGCACACACAAGATCTAACAAGCAGGACATTTTCCCAGCATTTGGCTACTGTTGGTTGAGTGGCATGAACGGCCAAGAGGAAATCTGAAGCTGTTTTGGCCATTACAAATACATGGCAGCCACCTCACTGTTCTGCTCACATGTTGACCAAATCACGCTGGTTTTTGATGCTTCGATTGCCACCGGCGATCTGAACCAAGCTTCCTAGCCCAAGTGGGGCCCCGTTTGCATGCTCCCTCCCCCAGGACCATGCTCGGACCTGGTGGCAGTGTGGAAGGAGGCTCAGCTGCTTTTCATCCGCGTCCTCCCAGCAGCTGCCCCCAATGAGCTCCAGATGCGGGACTGGGTGTGCAAGGGCGCGAGGCGCTGCGCTAGAGGGAGAAGGCGGAGGCAGCCGAGGCTGCTGCTTTTATCTCCTTCACTTTGTTTATGAAAAGAGAATTAGTGCGTGGTTGCCAACAATTTATTCTGGCGAGGATGCTCCTCCAGAAATACTTTTACTGCTGTCACAGCGAGCGGACACAGCTCGCCTTCCATCAGCTTTCGCACTGCCAGCCGGGGCTGCTGAGACCCAAGAGTGGCCACTCATTGCCGGGGAGGCTGCCGCTGGAGCCCATTCCAGCCTCTCACCGCGGGTCCGCGTGGGTGGGTGGCCAAGCAGCCAGCAGCAGTTGCAAGGAGAGCAAAGCCTGCTCTGCTCAACCACCTCCCAGTGGTTTCTCTTCCTTGGGCAGAGAGGCTCCAGTCAGCTTTGCCTTTGGGATACCCCAAAGTAGCATCCCATGAATCCATATCCCAGCTGGGATGCAAAGGCCTGCAATCCTCTGGGCAGGGAAGGGCTGTAGAGTGAACGTGCTGGGCTGCAAGAACCCACATCAATTAATTCAAGAAGGCACCATGTGGCAGCCTTGGGTAAGAGGGACTCAAGATCCAGTATTTTAGAGCAAAACTGCACCCTCTGAGTGCTTTGAATGGTGCAGAAGGCAGGGAACGACCAGTGCCCTTGGACAGGGAGATCTCTGCTGCCCACGGACATCACGTTTCCAGAGAGCTCTGCTGGATTTGGGGAAGGATGGAAGGCCAAAAACTGGAAGAAGCTGAAGCCCCATTTCCCAGCAGGATGGAGTGGCTGTGTTTTTCCTCCCACCACGGCGTAGGCCTGTTGATAGATAAATTGGATTAAGAGCAAGCCAGCATCTGATAAAGGTTATTTATTGCTTTTAAGAGGCGAGGTTTATTCGTAATTATTTTTGTCTTATCTTATTTTTGGTGCCTGTGTTGGGTCTGAGTTATGGAAACATCCTGGATGCACCAGCATCCCCTCTGCGTGGTGTCAAGCGTTTGCCAGGCGAAGGCAGCCCTGGGTTAGCCCTGGGGAGACTTTGGCAGGAGCCTCCCTGCTCTACATTCCACACGAACATCCTCCCGTGCTTCCCAAGCTGGATCACTGAGCTGTTTGCCAGCATCACAGTTGATTGCTCTCCCCAGGGTAGGTGGCATGGGGGTGAGGTGTCCCATGAAAAGCTGGCACTGGTTGGAGGAAGGCTGTGAGGACTTCCTGCAGATGCCCCAGCACTTCCTACGTGCCCATGGGACCACGGTGCAGGGCGGAGGCAGGGGTGGTCAGAACCGTGGTTTAGGAGGGCGCTTGGTGAGGGGCAATGCCAGCATCTGGGCTGGATGATTTTTGTGTAGAGCCTTGGTGGGCAAATCCCAGCCCTCCACCCTCCCATGGCACCACAGCACCAGTGATGCCCAGATGCTGCTGGAGCTGGAAGCAAAAAAAAGACTTACCTGTGCCTCCCTTCCTCCAGCCAGCACTCAGATCTCACCACCAGAGAGGCCTTCCGGACCCATTTCCTCCAAATTTTCTCCTCCAGGACCCATCAGTGGCAAAGGCAGGACTGGGGCTGTCCCCAGCCCAGTCTAAAGGGATGGTCACATCCGCGAGCTGCGGCCGTGCAAAGGGAGGGAGAAGAAAACACAACTGGGACCAGGCAGGGATGAGCAGGGGCTGCTTCGCGAGCGTTGGCAGCCGTGCTCAAGGCACATGTGTGTGCATATGTGGACATAGGCTGCCCACACTGGTGCACACGCGTGTGCGTGCTGGTTGCACGTGTACATACGCGCTTCCCCAGACCTGACACCTGAAATCCTCCCTGCGATAGCTGCGGCTCACCAGCCCTCCTTCTCCCAGGCGCCCAAACCAGCGCTGACATGTTTGGGATGTTCTCCTCCTCCCTCAGCCCCACAGGCCCTGCTCCCCGTGGCAGTCCATTTCGGCTCGGCTGCTCTTCTGACGACCCGGCTTCAATGGGGTGACCCACAGCTTTGTTTTTGTTTTCCAGGGGAAAATTAATGAGATTCTTGACCTGTTAAAAAAAAAAAAAAGAAAAGAAGAAGAAGAAAGAGAGAGATTTAATTAAAGTGTCACCTTGCTGTCAGGCTCCTTAGTCAGAGTTTCAGCTGTACCTGCACACACGGGTCCGAATTGCCACAAACGGGTGCTCTCTCTGGGGACGAGGCGATACCCAGGTCGTTATTTAGAACCATCACCCATGCAGGGCTGGGTCAGGCCAGGTTTGTCCCCGCATTCATATGGCGGCAGCAAAGGTTTAACTCTGGGCCAGCGAGGTCTCCGGTGTCCCCCGCGATGCTCCACCACGGTGCCTGCGGCCGAGGGCTCGCCCCAGGCCAGCCGCTGGCAGTCGCAGCACAACAGGCCCCCACTTGCACAGGCAGGATTGGCCGCACGGATGTTTATCTTTCCCGGCCTCCCTGCGGTTTTCTGGGGAAATGAGCCATCCTGGCAGCCGGGGGACACTGGCCCCGGGAGAGGAGAGCCCAGGCTGGATCCAGGCACTGGACACCTCGACCGGCAGCGGAAACACATGCATGTAATTTCCCAATGCACAGAAACACCCTCTGGGGCCATTCTCGTCACAGAGGCGTTTTTCCCTTACTTCATCAATCTAAATATTGAAGATTTTTTTTTTTCCCTCCCCAATTCAGCTGCAAGCCGTTTTCCACGACGCTGCGGCAACACTGCTGGGAATGAGCTGGGCCAGGAGCCCCCCTTCCCCAGGAGGCCGGGCCAATTTTTTTACTCACTTATTCACTGTGACATTGCCAAGAAGGTGCTCAGTATTTTACAAGCCCCACAAGAGTCCGTCTGCCCAGAGATATGATTCAGGACAGCTTCTTGCACAGGCTGGCACAAACCCAAACTTTTCTGATTCAAGCCTATCTGTTTGGAAAGGGATTAAGCAGAAATAAGCAGCTGTTTTGCAGAATAACAGTGAGAGAGCAGGATCAGTGCTCAGCTTGGCTCGGTGAGAGCTTCCTGAGGAGACGGGTCCTAAATCACAACGAAGAGAGCCCGTCCCGCCGGGAAATCAGGCACCCAAGAGCATCATCAGGGCAAGCTGGGCTCTTTCGTGCCAGCTGAGCGGGGGTAACAGCTGCGGCTTTCCTGAGCTCAGAGCGGGGTTACGCCAAAGCCCGTCACCCAAACAGGCCATGGTGTGAAATTTAGCAACATGGTGTTAAACCGCGAAGCCTTGCCTGCACATCTGCGTCCGAGGAGCATCTCCAAAGAGGGTCCTGCAGCTCCGCGAGCTGAATTGGTGTTGCCTGCTGAGAGCTGAGGTGCTTTTCCTTGGGCTATTCCTGAATAAATCAACCCCAGAGCAGCATGAAACCAAAAAAAAAAAAAGAAACCATTACTGCAAAAACTGGAAAATGCCACTTACTTCCCACTGAGCATGAACAGGCACAAAGACCTGAGTGATGGAAAAGCAGCATCTTTCTGTGAATACCTTACTATAACTGATCTTGGTCTGCTCGGTATCGCTACTGGGCAAGGCTCACGCCAGTGCCAGACCGTCGCCTGTAAGTACATCTGTGGTATCTGAAGGCTGCAGCGAGGCAGAGCTGAAAGAATAAAAACCCTTTGGAGGGGAAAATATATTTCCAGATTGTCAGCTGCACTCACTCAAAATCAATTCTAGCCTCACTCCACATGTGGTGGCATTTTAATGAACTCCCCCTCCCTCCCGGGACCACGCTGTAACCTAATTCACACCAGCAAAAGGAGTTTCTACCTCTGCTCCAGCCAGCTCCGTGTGCGCTCCCGCCTGACGTCAGCGGAGCGAGGTCTCAACACCATCCCAGGACTGATCCTGCGCTGCCGTTCGCACTCCCAAAACGGGGCCAAGATGCTTCTCCTGCTGGCATCCACTGCTGCTGGGTATGGCCTGTGCAGACGTGGGTCCTCGAGGAGTTGAGTTTTACTGGGGCATAAATATGTGGGTAACTTGGAGCAAAAGACAGCACATGATGTCTCTCCTTTCTTTCTATTTTTTCCCCTCCTTGAAAATGTCAAAGAGGGAATAGTTACACGCAGCCCTATCTTCACAACACACCACTCACAGGGCTGTCACTTGAGGTTTTTCTCTTCCAGTTTGGGGGACACGGCTAGTTTGCAAAATGCGTCACCAGCCCATGGATGAGGTGCTGGTTGACCTCTTAAAAATGCCTTCTGGTTCCACGGCCACGTCTCCAGTGAGCACAAAACAGCATCGCAAGCTCTGCAGGCTGCAGAAACCTCTGTGAGTCACATCAGCAACCAAAGGAACTCAAGTCCTCTCCCAAAAACCGAAGGACCCTCTGCCATATCCTTCCCGCCCTGAGTTCATCAGCTGGCTTCTCCGGTAACGCACTAACTCGCGTGTCATCAGGAAGGAATTTGTGCTCCGTTTGATAATCGGAGATGAATCGGCACAGCAGCTAAATCCTCTGACCACAAAGCATTTCAGCAGGTCTTTTAAGCCTCCTGCTCTCCTGCCTAGGCTGTCCAAGGACCTGCTCATTCCCAGGCATCCCTGGCCCCACTCATAAATCAAAGCATTTCAGTCCTGGTTTCGTCTACGCGTCCATGAACACTCACAGAGGTTTCTTCTTTAGCAAACTTAATCTGGGCAATTGTTCAAAAATGTTAAAATTACCTGCTCCTTTTATGACATAATGACAGCCTGTGGAGGCATAATTTAGCCCAGACCTGAAGACGTCTGTTTTAAGGTTAAAAAGTCCTCCAAGCTAAAATTTATCCAAGAGCAGCAATGAAAAAATCAACTTGCCCAGTGTTAATTTTGGTTCCTCTCATTAATGAAGCCATGCAGGATCATGGCCATGGCGGGGTCGGCTTTGCTTTATCCCAACTTCACATATTAGGTGCAAGGTTTAATCTGTTTCACGGCACCGGATCCCAACAAGGATTTTAAATTATCTGAATCAATGACTTGATTCCTGTTGCCATCACCTGCCCTGGCCCTCGTGGAGACCCTCTGGCTTGAGTTGTGCATGCCAGGAGGCCCTTGTAGGTTGTTCTCAAGGTCGTGGTTCAGCCAAGGGCTTGGACAACAGGTTAATTCCACCAAAACCCATCTGTCTCTACAATGCACCACCACAAGGTCTTTTAAAATCAAGTGAAAAGGTCTTTGGGAGGCCAGATCGATGGACAAACACATGAGTTAAGAGAACACCCAGCTACGCTACTGAGAGACAGTTTCTGTCGATACCCACCTACCCCAGAGCCCAGCAGCCCTATCTCCACGCAGGTCCTGCTCCCCTGAAACACAAATCCCGCTTCGCCCCTCAAAGCACTCAAAATCCGTGGTCGAGGCTGAAAATCTTGGCTGGGACTCCCACAGGGAGCCCCTCGAGACCCCCCAGCAGCAATGTGTCCGAAGGGGAGTGGGAACCGGCCCCACGTGCTGGGGCACGCTGAGTGCTCCGGGGGCTGATGTAGGCTTTTGGCTCCTTCAACCTGTACTCCTCTGCTCACGTGGCTCTTGGCAGCTCCCAGGGAAAAAACATCCTCATGTCCCATCAGTGTTTCCAGGGAATTCCAGTGCTCCCACGCAGGGCTGTCACAGGGAGAGGGTCTGAACCAGGACACTGCTCTGAAACAAATGCAGAGGGAATAACTCTTTCCTACCGGGATAAGAAAGGAAAGACCTGTTAATCCAGGCTGTAGGGGACAGAGACAGGTATTCCTGCGCTGTTGGTGCAGCCGATGGGTTTTACATTTATGTCGCCCCTTTCTCAGGCCAGCCCCACCACAGCGTGGGGTCAGTGCTGACCCCAGCGCCTCGCTTGCTCAGAGACCGGGGGCACGTGTACCAGAGGGGCGTGATGACAACCACGGGGAGCAAGCGACATTTTCCCAGTCACCTCATAACATCCCCTCCCAAAATCTCATCCCAGCAGCACATCCTTCCCCAGGCTCGGGATGCCGGGGACCAGCCAAGGAAGCTCCCAGGGATGCAGGGTGCCGCAAACCCCTCTGGTCCCCGATGTCTTGCACGGCAGTGGCACAAGGGACTCACTTGCCATTTGGGTTGGGCCTGTGAGGGACTGAAAGGGTTGATGTGTGTTGATGTCTCCAACATGGCTGTGGCTGTGGGCCCATTTGCCTAGCGGAGGTGGAGGCCGCATGGGGGATGTGCAGCTCCCCAGGCCCCTGTTAACGACTTCCCGACATGGCCAGGGGTCACACAGCGGCCACCTGAGGGAGGGGCTTCTGACCACCCCTCACATTTAGCACCCGCTTTGTGCCTACACAGAGCACTCAGGACTCTCTGGAACCAGGCCATACCAGTCCTCAAGGGGCAGAACCGGAGGGGGGATGAGACCCGGCCTCTGGGACCCGCATGCAAGCCCCCCACCAGAAGACCATCATGGCCGCCTGTCACCGCACCCCTGCAACCGGAATCTTTTCCTTCTTAGAAATATCCCCATAAGAACCCCGACTGCCAACCCCTTTTATGCTTTCCAAGTTTTCAAAGTTAAGTCGTTCCACTAAATGTTAAATAAAATCCTAAATCGATCGTTTGTAAAAAAAGAATCATAGAATCATAGAATGGTTAGGGTTGGAAGGGACCTTCAAAGGTCATCTAGTCCAACCCCCCTGCAAGAAGCAGGGACATCCCTGACTAGAGGGATGGGGTATCCACCACCTCTCTGGGCAACCTGTTCCAGTGCTCTACAACTCTCATTGTAAAAAATTTCTTTCTAATATCTAATCTAAACCTACCTCCTTCTAATTTAAACCCATTACCCCATGTCCTATCACAACAGGCCCTACTGAACAGCCTGTCCCCATCTTTCTTGTAGGCCCCCTTGAGGTATTGGAAGACCGCTATCAGGTCTCCCTTAATTTAGTCTGAGGGAATCACAAACCTGCTATGGCCCCAGGCCATAACAAAATTGGCATCAGGGACAGGATTCCCTCGTTGGTACTAAAGCGATCATTAAGACCAGACCTTTACGGCAGCCTCCCCTCTGAGAGGCGTCACACACCAAGGGGACAGTCCTCTGAGGACTGACAAGGGATCTGTTCCCAGGAATTGTAGGATTAGAAGGGATCTGTTCCCTGGAACTGTAAGCACTATGGCCTCCCAGGGAGGGCTGATTGTAGATTGTAACCTTCTCCTGGAGAAACCAGAGAGCTGTAATGCCCAACCTTCTTATCCTGGTGTGACTTGGGCCCAAAGTAATTGGCATGATCCACGAACTGCCTTTCTGGCAAAGGAACGAAGACTTAAACTTGGAAAGGGAAAGGCGTTGGTTGGCTGTGGGGTTTTAGGAGCCGCCCTGGTGGGGCTCCAGCACCTGACCCAACAAGCAGAGAGGGAGGCAACAAAAGTAAAAGCTTTACAACAACATCTGGAGAATGAGACAAAAGGTCTCTCTGAACAGTGCAGTCCTGTCGCAGCGGGCGACTGACCAGAGGCTGCACACCGCTTGGGCAGAGGCTTTGGAGCGGGAGAAGATCCTAAAGCAGCAGTTGAATGAAGCCCGTTCCCAAACTGGTGTGGGAAACATGGATATAATTTCTGACTGGGGAAAGGAATTAGAATTGTTAGACCCGTTTGAAGATTTAGAACACATAAAAGAGAGACCTTCCCCTGGAACAGAGGAAGATAAAATGTGGCCTCCAATTAAAACAGAAGCTGTTGATGATGGTCATGGAGGAGCTCAACAAGTCACTATTCATACCAGTCTCTATTACCCATCTGATTTGGCTGAAATTCAGGAAAAATATTCCCGGGGGCTCAGTGAGACAGAAACTGAATATGTGGGAGGGTGTCTCTCACTGGGGGTGACCGTATTTTGTTCCCTGAAATCCCAGCAGCTGTGCTGTGGCTCGATCTGCTCGGGGGCGGGTGTTGGGTCTCTTGGCTGTTCGCATGCCATTGCTCCAGCCCATGCCAGAGCTGGTCCCATTTGGGGACCATGGGTGTTGGGCCCTGCCCCCTTCCCCAGGGGACGGTGGCCCCTGTTATAACGGAATTGTGGGGGCAGGGGATAGTTATTCCAGCCCATTCACCTTGTGAAGTACAGCCAGTACTTCCAGTACAGCCAGTTCATAAACCTAAGGGAAAGCAATGATTAACAGTTGATTATCGATGGTTAAATTCCAATGCGGGCCCCTCGGCCGCTGCTGTACCTAACATAGCCGAATTGATTGCAACTGTACAGGAACAAGCCCACCAAATCGTAGCAACTATCGATGTAGAAGAGATGCTTCTCATGGTTCCCCTGCAAGAAGCACACAGAGATCGTCTGGCTTTCACATGGGAAGGTGTGCAGTTCACTTCCACAGGGATACGTCATTCACCACCCACTGCTCATTGTGCATTTAGCCCGAGGGAATCACAAACCTGCTACGGCCCTGGGCGTAACAGGGCCCCACAGACAGCCCCCCGACCCCCCGAGCAGATCGAGCCTGGCAGCACCCTGGGGAAGGCAGATTCACACGCGGCTCCAAGACCCAGAAAGCCCCAGCGTCCACCCTGCACCAGCACCACCACCATGGGCTCCCATTGCAGCATCTTCTACCCAGCAGAACCTCTCTGTAGGTTTTCCGCAGTAACATCCATTTCTAGCCCAGTTATCTGAAGGGAAAATTCCCAGAGAAAGGAGCATATGGAGAGGCCAAGAATGTAGGTAGCTCCAAAACAGGGTTAGACATTTTGTGGATGTCAGGAATGGGTAGAGTTAGTACAATTAATGGTAACCACCTTGGCCGAGATAGAAACCAAGGGCTGCAGGACGCCCAAGCAATATCCATTGCTGGAGACCAAGACAAGAGCATCTTCCCCATCTCTGCTCATGACGGTCATCCCTTTAGGGAAGGTCTCAGTGGGACTCTGGCTCTGTCCCAACCAAGAAGCTGCTGTGGAGCGGGGAAGGGGCAACCTGGGCAGGGGGAGCCAGGACAGGACAAGGGAATATCCACATCGTGTGCCTTTCCCTTCGAACCTGTAGCCTGGGCAACTCAAAGGTTCAAAGCAGAGAGACAAATGTGCCTCCATGCCCACATAATTTATTCTAGCAGCCTCGTTGGAAATCCCATGACTTCAAGCACAATCTCACAACTCTTCAGTCATTCCTCGCTCCCAACTTGTGATGCTTTAGCAGGGAAAGGGGGGCAGCACCCCCACCACTCCACAGCTGCCATGCAGTCCCCAACCTCTCCAGCTCTGGCCCCAAGGGAGCGTAGCCAGAACCGCAGTGCTTTCCAGGCATCTCCCCAGATTGCTCCCACGTGGGTGCCATGGCTCCAGCAGCCACCCGGAGCCGTAAGTGCTTCCAGGCTGGAGAAGCCCCGGCTGCTGCTTGGCGTCACTCACACCGGGGAATGGGAGCCAGCGTCTCCCTGCTGCCTGCGCAGGCACACTGCAGATGTCCCAGAGGGAACATTACAACCGTCAGTTACCCAATTAAAACCGTGTTTGAGGGGAGTTGATTACTCCGATTGACAGAGGGAAGAAAACCCTCCGGGGTCCTGGCAGGAGTGAGGATTTATGAGCTGAGGTTTTGCTTCAGGTTGCTCTGCCTGGTTGTGATATGTAGCAAAGGAGCAAAACAAAACAAAAAAAAAAAACAAACAAGCAGGCAGCGACGGTGTCTGCATGCCTGCTGCTTGAATCAGGTATCTCACCTGGCAGCTCCAGTCCCCACGGGCTCCAGGGACTCGGGGAAGGTGCAGCAATCCAATGGGCAAGATGCACTGGAGCAGGTAATCTCTGCCATCCTGCACCAAGGAATGCGCGTGGCATCCCAGACAGCTGCATCCTAAACCTGCTCCACTCTCTCATCCCTTTTCTTCCTCAGGCAGGAGGAGATTGGGGGTGTAAATGCTTCCTCATCACTTGAGAACCTCTCCTAGGGGTGCAGTGAATGTTTAAAGGGCAGAATCTGCCTTCCTTCCGATCCAGGGTAAACACGGGCCTGGCATTAACCCTGCCGTGCGGCTGCGATGCCTGCTCATTGGGTACCCCCCGGCTCCCTTCCTTTCATCTCCCCGTAAAAGCATCACCCTCAGGTTGAGAAATGAGGGAAGACAAATCTCGCAGCCGTCTGCCTTACTGCAGCGTGTGAACAGCATCCAGAAACGCCTCCGGACAAGACGATTACTAACAAGGGATTTGGGATCACGTATATTTATTGCCGCAGCAGTGAATGGGAGACACGTGGCCACGAAACCCCCGTGCGGGCTCAGAGGAAGCCAGCCTGGGGCTGAGCTTCCCTCAGGGCTCCGGGAGCATCCTCCTGCTCAGCCCCTCGCCCGCCTCAGGCCACGGTCAAGGACAAGAGGCCAAGGTAACGGAGCTCCCGCCTTGTTCCTCACTCGCCTTCACGTGTAACACAAAAGGGTCTGGTGTTTCTCTTTAAGGCAATATTAAAATGAAAGGAGAAAAAGTTATAAGTTCTTTCAAAGGTCTTTGCTTCAAAAACATTCAAACCAAATTTATGCACCGAAGCCATCAGTGTTCTTTTTATTGCACACACAAAATAACCCTCTGCAATATGATTCCTCTAAATTTATGATTCTTCCAGAGCTGTTAATTCAGCCCAGGTCTTCTCTTCTTCTTCTTTTTTTTTCCCCCACCTTAAGTCAAATAATTCGTAAATACTTCACGCTGGAGTGTACTTTATGAGTGTTATTATGTTCGCTTGAACGTGGAAATGCCTGTGAAGTTATTACAATGGTTTTAATACAGCACAGACTCCCAGCAGTATGGACAGCAAGGTATAAAGCAACTTCATCGGACGCTGGAAGGAAGAGCTCTCTTGAGCGGCCGTTTATTTGTCCAAATACTACCGGTCCTGTAGCCCATCTGTGTCTCTGAACCAAGTCAATGACGACATCTGGGGTGAGTTTTACTTTGCCATGCTCCAGCTCAGAAGGATTACGTCTATCGCTGGCCAGGCAGAGACGTGGCTTAGGTCCGCAAGCCTCCATACAATTTTCAGACTGAAACCCAGGAAAAAAGACATAAAAAATGGTCAGGGGTCCCACAGCAGGGCCATCATTAACACATTTAGAAGAGCTGGTGACCACTGGTTTCTTCAATGGAAAGAAGCAGAACACTACAGCTATTAAACTATACCTGGATGGAAATAGGAACTCACCAAAATTAAACGTATTTTCCAGGATCACTGAGCCTTTCCTCCGAGTATTTCAAGGAAGGGGCTTTGCACGTGCTTCTGGATTCTGCATTTCTCCTCCTCATTCTCCCATGTAAAATGGATCACTGGGGGCAACCATGGCCCAAAAACTGTAAAGCCAAAAATCGGTGGGAGGCCAGGATTATGTCTGAATTCCCCAAGAGGTGCTGTAGGATGACAACCCCTCCAGCACCCAAAACCAGCTGCCCCATGACCTTCCCCAGGACCACCCAGAAAGAGCCCACAAGTCCTGCCTGCCCCTGAACCACCACTGCTCCCCAGGAAATCAGTCTCTTTGTCGTGTAAAGAACTCCTAAAGTAATTGCCTTCATATCTCAAAGGTGTCTTACAACCACAGAGGTGCAAATATTTATCCATACTTGGAATTGCAGAGTGAAGCCTAACTAAGTGTTCCCAGACGCTTCAGCAGTTGTTGTTTTAAGACCTGAACCATAGACACCTGGCGGGAATTAATCAGCAGACGTGAACAGGGAGGCAGAGCAGAGCCCTTATTAACCCTTCACACATCAATGTCAAGGTCACAGGGTGTCTCGCTGGGGCAGCCTGTAACCTAGATATCAGCTGTCAACACTGAAGGAATTCCGGAGCAAGAAACGTCCTCCACTGATCGGGGCGTGAACCAGTAGCAAAATTTATCATGCTCCTGTCACCACTTGAAGACTTGCTGTGTCGAGGTGCTCACTCATGAATAGCAGCGATAATAAATGTTTATTACCAGATAATAAAAGACAAGAGCAAACCACCTTCTGCATGGGCTCTGTCTAAAATCAATAGGAGCCTAAGCATTGCTTAGGGAAAGCATTCACTTTGCACCAGCTGGTTTCAAGTGGTTCACAGCATCACCAGCTCCCCATCAAGATCAAAAACCCAAGCCCTTCAGTCGTGATCAAGCACAGGCCTGGGAAAGACTCTCAGCCTCTCCCATTCCAGCTCCCCTCTAATGCCCTGGCTGATGCCTCTCCCGCAGTAGACAACCAAGCCACATTGTCCCAAGCTCACACTTTCAAAAAATACACAGCATCAGTGACGGGGAGGGCCATGACCCCAGGACTCCAGCCAGGGTGAATTCCCTGGAACCTCTGTCTAAATGTCTCCACTCTCATCAGTTCCTTTCCAAGAAGAGATAAAAGCCAACAAAGCTAAGGAAAAACATTGGCATGATGTTCCTTCTCCCCTACACAGTGGAAGAAATTTGCCCACAATGAAATCCAACCTGAAATTAGAAGGCAGCTCCCCACTGGCTGTGGCACTGGGTACCAGGACAAGCCCAGCTAAACCTGGCTTCATACAGAGCTAGAGCAGAGCAAGGTCCCAAGGTAGGACCCGCAAACTGTAACCAAAGACACGTCCTTCACGGCACAACAGGCTGGTCTTTTATGTCCAGCTAAACCTCCCAGTGAGACACCCAAGATGAGGTGCTGTGGAGTTTATCTTAATGCTAACCCACACAAAACCCAGGTGGAGACGTGGTTGGTGTTGATAGATGACATCAAGATGAAAAGACAGAGAGCCCCTGCCCCATTCTGCTGGCCCTTTTCATTGTGAGACATCTGGTGATGGAGAGCTCACCTGCTTTGACGTGGAGGTGGATCCAAGAGCCAGGCAGGTGCAAAGTCTTCCTCGACAGACAACGTGCCACAGAGCTCACCCTACAAATCCATCATTTGCAGCTTCTTTGGGGGGAGGGATATTTCTAAGCAGATTATAAACCTCTGCATGAATCCCACCAGTCAATCATTTGAATCATCTTCTATCCTCCCCGAAAGGCACAAGAGAGATCTCTTTTCTCTGCCATTGACCCATGACATCCCTCTGCTGCTAAGCTTTTCTGATTGTGGGACTCAATGCAGAACAAAAAAGCCAACCTTATGTTTTAAAGCGGAGGAGAAAAACCTTCCCAGGTCTGTCACTACAGATATTAGCCCATCGCCAGCTACAGAAAGCTGCATTCTTGACCGGTGTTGGTTTTCATGGCCCATTTGCTTGTTTGCTTCAATTTCCCCTTCTCGACAACTCCAGGAACCTTTATAGACTGGTTTTTGTAGGCCTGCTGGCAGGCTGGGGGCTTTTTCATACAGAGGATGAGAATGGGGCAGAAGGGTTGGGAGGGGGGTGCAGGGGACCAAAGCAAGGGGAGAAGCAGAAGAGCAAGGGCACTGGATGGAGAGGTCAGAGTTTGAGTGCAAGGGAAGATCTGGAGAGCAATTAATGAGACAAGGGGCTGAGTTAAGAAGAGGAAGTGGCTGGGATAGAGGTAGGGTCAGTCTCTGACATCCATCTCCCTTTTGCCTTCCTGCACCTGAGCGGGATCAGGCCTTTCTCCTCTTCTCATGCAGTGCTGGGATGGAAACAGCTTGGGCTTCCAGTTCATCTGTAGAGCAGGTCTAAAAAACAGCCTCACTGCTTCACAGCTCAGCCAGCAGCAGAGTCCAACATCAGCTCCCTGGAGAGGGAGCTGCTGCCAAAGCAGCAGAAAATGACCCTGTGAACAAGAGTCAAGGGACAAGGTCTTCACAAAAACCACCCCACCAGCTCAGGGCAAGGGCTCGGTTTCCCTCCTAGCTTCTCTTTAACAGTGACCATAAAAGGATGCCCAAAGACATGTCACAACAACACACACATACATGATGTTACTCTGAGTCCTGTCCCAGTCTCCAGCTGTTTCTAACTCAGAGGAACTCTTGAGCCAGATGTACTTAGTAACCCCTCAACAATTTCTCCTGCATGTCATTGCCCAGTCTCCTCTTAAACCCATATAAACTTGTAGCATCCACAGGCTTGTTTGACAACAAGGTCACGGGGCAAGGTCCAGCATCGGCTGCTAACATCCTTCCCTCCAGCTCTGGAGGAGTCCACTGCCTGTCGGCAAGGTCGGACAGCATCGCAACCTCTCTTCTTCAGACCACGCACCCCAAGCGGCTGCCCAGGCCATCCAACACTCCCTCACTCTCCAGCCAGGCACTGGGAAACGAAAAAAGACCACAAGAGCCGGACTCATCCTAGAGAAGCTAAAAAAAACAACAAGGAACTTCCAAAATCTGCATCCTGCTGCACTTGAACAAAGAAATCCCACCCGGCCAAGCAGGTATGAATGCAGCCAAGGACCAGGATGCTTTTCACCATGGCTGCCTCGACACTAAATAATCCACTCCCTGAGCCAGGACCAGCCCCAGTTCGGAAAAAAAAAAAAAAAAAGCAGGTCACTGATCACCAGGGAGGAGGGTGTGGGTGAAATTTTCCTGTTTATGAGATGTAAACAAGGCCTGTGGAGCAGGTCAGGCCACGCAATGCCCTCTTACCGCGAGCCATTTCGTTTGGCATAAACATCAGCCTCCAGGTCAGGGCCGTAATCTCTCCCAGATGCTTTTGTCCACGGGCTTGATCTAAGGCTTCAAACCTTAGGGGAAGGGGATAAAACAATCCCCATCTGCCGCCTTCCTTCTCTAGCATCTCTTTTCCACCCCAGAACACATTTCCCAGGTGCAGGAGGCTGGAGAATGGCTCCTGAAGGAGGTGGCCGCGGCTCTTCATCACACGCCATCGCAGCCAGCACGGAGCTGCCGTGCAGCGCCGCAGGCCATGAGGCTCTACCCTGACGCTGGGAAGAGAAGGCTGGGCCAGGCGCTGCTGCCCTGAGGAGCGTTTTGGGAGGGAGCCACAAGCCCTCGGCCTGTCAGGGAGTTTAACCCGACCCGTCAGACCCAGGCTCCATCTTCGCCACAAACGAACTTGTCTCACAAAGCCCAGTCCAACGTGACAAGTGTTTATACAGGACTAATGAGGGTCTTCATCCCCAAGGACGTCTTGGATCACTCGAGCACTGAGGTTCAGGCACACCGGCCATTTCCCTTGCCGTATTAAGCTGGGAAATATCCGCAGCCTAAATTCTGCGTCGCTGCAGGGAGCAGCCTGGCGCTGTGGGCTGTGCTGCCTCACACGGGGAACCTGCACGAGGCAGGAGCCGCAGGTGCTTCTCTGGAGGAGATGGCTGGTCCAGCAGCGAGGCTCTGGGTCCTGCACGAGGACCACAGGCCGTCCTCCCAGCCCGGCTCTCCGCAGGACTGCCCACCGGAGCAGCGAGCAGCTCGGGCCGCACTGCCACTGGGCACGGCCTTCGGATGGGGAACCAACCTCCCCGCTCTCCCCCTGCACGTTCTCGCTGCCATGGTCAGAGGCTGGTGGGACCCCAGCGTGTCAAGTCCCCCCACACCCCCAGCTTGGCCCCGGTAATGTTGGTCAAGATGCTGGCTTCACAGGAGAGGAGCAAAGGTGCTGCCAGCACGGTCTCAGCCAGGAGTCACTATGCCTTTGGTTTCCAGAAACATTTGGGCACTCACCTCCCTTACCCCGCAGGAGATGCATGACTTTGCAGTTGGCGCCCACCTACATGGATTCTTCCTTCTCCACGTCACTCTCCCCATGCCCTCAGCAGCTCCTGGGATTCATGCTCACTTGTGCATCTGGACTTCACCCAGATCTGGGCTTTGCAAGAGCACATAGCAGCACCAATGCTCTCCAAAAACTGGAGCACAGGAGGCAGCAGCTAAGAGCCTGCACCCAACACGCTCCAGGCCACCACAGGGCTCGTCCCTTTGGACCAAATTCCCAGAAGTACCAGCTCCCCTCACACCTGAAAATCCCTGAGGCAAAGGACCTGATGCTACGGGGATAGGCAGAGATCCTCAGGGCAGCGGGAGGTGCATCACAGCACACCAACTTATTTCACACCAGTGCCCAAATGGGTTTTTCACTGGTAATGACTTTCAGGGCTGCTGCCCCTGACCGGGACCTGCAGCAGCTGACCTACAAAACTCTCAACGGGAGAAGGTAAACCTCCCAAGAAGAACTGGAGGGTGCCGCGAGGGCAGGATGTAGGGGCTTCCACATGTTTATTTCAGTCTCCAGAGCTGCCAAGACCAAGCTGAGCTTGATAGCACCAATGGCAGAGTACGGCCATGCCCAGTTGAGACTGAGCTGCCCTGCACACGTGCAAGCCCTCCCCACGCTCAGGCAAAGGAGAATTCTGATCCACAGTGACTGTCGCTCAACAGGAATGAGTCCGATCCAGCCCCACATTTCAAAGACCTACCGGGTCCTAGCTTCGTCCCTCCTTGCCCAGCTCCTCCTGGATTCCTAGAGGTGAAGCCCAGATCTGTGCAAACAGCTGGTCTGTCCTTTAAAGATCAAATTAAAAAATTAGCAAGAGGAAAATTTTTCATTTTTAGGTCAATCCAGAATGAAACCTTCCTATTTGTCACAGCAAAACATTTTTTTTTCCTTAAGTGGAGACAATGAAAACATTTTGTTCTCCCCAAAATAAAACCTTTCTCCATTTTCAAATGCATATTTGAAGACACTTGTGGTCCCCCGCCTTTTTAATTAAAGGCAGGCAAATTTCAAATAGAGAATGTCACAGTGCAATAAAACGTTAAAGCGTTCAATTTCAAGCATATCTTAAACAAAGCCTGCAGTTTTTCATCCCCAAAATACTTTTTTTTTTTACTTCAAACTTTGGTTCAAGTTGTAAATAATTTCAAAGGAACCAAAATAACTTTTATTTTCCCTACAAACAAATGTTTCATCTTAATTTCAGCCAGGCTAGCTTAACGTGATTGGAGCCAGACTCTTCTCAGCGGTGCCCAGTAAGCGGACAAGAGGCAAGGGCTGTGAATTGAAATACAGGAAATTCCCTTTAAACAGAAGATATTAAAAAAAAAAAATTAGTGTAAGGGTGGTCAAATGCTGGAGCAGGTTGTGCAGAACGGTTGTGGGTCTCCATCCTTGGAGAAAATCAAAACCCGACTGGACACGGCCCCGGGCAACCCCTCTGGCTGCTCCTGCTTTGAGCAAGGGGTTGGATGAGATGATCTCCAGAGGTGTCCACCAGCCTCAGGCATTCTCGTTCCGTGTGATTTTATCACGAACTCCAAAAGGAAGCATCCAGGCCCTGCGGTCTCCTCCCTGTGGATGCACCGGCCCCATTAAGCCACTGCGAGCTGCGGCACCACCGGCCCTGTCAACTCGGAGAGTCGCGCAGAGCTTCGCGGTATTTTCAAGCTCCAGTCCCTGGGATTTTGCAATTGAATGTTTAAAGTAAAATGCAGGTTTCTTACCCTCATAAATGAAAACCTGTAACCTCTGCCTGACCTGCACGGGGGAAAACAGAAGGCAGATTTGTAAAAGAGAAACCTGCAGGCGTTTAAGAGAGCCAGCCTGCGAGCAGCCGGTCTGAACAAGCCGGATTTCTGCAGACCGTACATCCTGCTTGGAACCTCCGGAGCCCAGTAAGGTGTGAACGCTGAAAAGCTCCTCCCAGAGCTGGGCATTCCAAATGTCCTGTGCCTACGTGGATTCTCTGGAGTTTAGAAAGAGGTTTAGCTCGCGCTGGAGCATTGCACTCGTTAGGGTACTCGTTCCTTTCCTGGTCCCCTCGTGAGACCGCGATAGCCCCACGAGCTTGAGCCGCTGTCGGCTGGCACTGAAACTGGCCACCATCAGCACCCAGCATTTGCTGGGACCATCAGCTGCGTCACCGCCGTGTAACAGGCTTAATAAAAATGCCGGTGACTTTGGGAAAATTGGGGAAATGCCCAAGCTTGTCAAAAAGAGTAAACAGGCGACGGATATTTCTCATCTGTGCTTTTGGGGAGTGTTGGGGTCTGTCGTCATCTCCACCCAAGACCTCAGATGGGGTCAACAAACAGGAGCGTAAATGGAGAAAGAGGAAAATGGAAATCTCGGACACCATTCATCCCACAGACCTCGCTCTCTGGGATGCTCTGCCAGATGCAAACATTTTAATATCCTGGTCATTAAGAAAGACATTTAAAATGCCTTATATTTCAACAAGACTCCTAGAAACCACACAGACATGCCTGCAAACCTGGCAAACGCGTACACGCATCAACAAGCCGCAGCCCTGCGATGCATGCAGCCTGTCCCATGCAGCCTTTGGGGAAGGTTCAAGTTTATTTGCTAGTAAAGTCCCACATCTCCAGTTTGCCCAGGGAGCATCTCTCCTCCCTTTCCCTTGCAAAGACCCTGCAGGACCTTTTCAATAGTGACTTTTGGAAAAAGCACCTCAACCCATCTTTAAGGAGCCGTCAGACTTAGGCTCGGGCCAAACTTACAATTTCTGCTTTCCCCTTTGGAGAAAGCCAGCGGGACACCTCCACCTCTCAGCCCCATCCATCTCCTGGTGCCAAGTGACATCTACAGCCCGGTTCTCGCATCTCACGTCGCAGTCAGATTTCCCACCGGCTGGGATGGATCCACTGCCCTCCCGCGGCAGACACCAAGAGGTTCCTGTCTTTCACTTCCATCCGTGTACAAGACACAGCTGGATTTACTCTAACAATAACAACATCAGCATTTCTGAGCAAGCCAAAAGTTTCTATCATTGGTTCATACAGGTAGGGAAGTGATCTAGAGCCTCTGGGTTGCTGGTGACCTGCAGGGCTGCAGAAAGTGCTCATCAGCACAAGCTCCCACTGCCTGAAAATGAACATTGAATTCAGGGAAACGAGAAGAAGATGTTCACGTGACAGCCAGTGTCCTTCCCAAGTGACGTACTGTCCTTCTCTCCTCCTCGTGTAAGTATCTGGCTCACAAATTGAAAGCACACGCTATCAAGGAATATAAAAACTGGTGAGAGGAGTGTGTGGAGACTGGAACGGGGTTAAAAAAAAAGCTGCTTGGGAAAACACCCAGCACTTGAAAGGCTCTGATCCTGCACAACCCATTCCCTCGCCTTGCTATTGCCTCCTCCAAACCCGCAGGACTCTGCCGCAGCTGGGCTGAGCACAGAATTCCCAGA
>WHYT01013076.1:64157-113878 GCA_009806455.1 Tetrax tetrax
TGTAACAGGCTTAATAAAAATGCCGGTGACTTTGGGAAAATTGGGGAAATGCCCAAGCTTGTCAAAAAGAGTAAACAGGCGACGGATATTTCTCATCTGTGCTTTTGGGGAGTGTTGGGGTCTGTCATCATCTCCACCTAAGACCTCAGATGGGGTCAACAAACAGGAGTGTAAATGGAGAAAGAGGAAAATGGAAATCTCAGACACCATTCATCCCACAGACCTCGCTCTCTGGCATGCTCTGCCAGATGCAAACATTTTAATATCCTGGTCATTAAGAAAGACATTTAAAATGCCTTATATTTCAACAAGACTCCTAGAAACCACACAGACATGCCTGCAAACCTGGCAAACGCGTACACGCATCAACAAGCCGCAGCCCTGCGATGTATGCAGCGCGATGAGCTCTCGGCTCCAGCAGCCTGTCCTGTGCAGCCTTTGGGGAAGGTTCGAGTTTATTTGCTAGTAAAGTCCCACATCTCCAGTTTGCCCAGGGAGCATCTCTCCTCCCTTTCCCTTGCAAAGGCCCTGCAGGACCTTTTCAATAGTGACTTTTGGAAAAAGCACTTCAACCCATCTTTAAGGAGCCGTCAGACTTAGGCTGGGGCCAAACTTAGAATTTCTGCTTTCCCCTTTGGAGAAAGCCAGCGGGACACCTCCACCTCTCAGCCCCATCCATCTCCTGGTGGCAAGTGACATCTACAGCCCGGTTCTCGCATCTCACGTCGCAGTCAGATTTCCCACCGGCTGGGATGGATCCACTGCCCTCCCGCGGCAGACACCAAGAGGTTTCTGTCTTTCACTTCCATCCGTGTACAAGACACAGCTGGATTTACTCTAACAATAACAACATCAGCATTTCTGAGCAAGCCAAAAGTTTCTATCATCGGTTCATACAGGTAGGGAAGTGATCTAGAGCCTCTGGGTTGCTGGTGACCTGCAGGGCTGCAGAAAGTGCTCATCAGCACAAGCTCCCACTGCCTGAAAATGAACATTGAATTCAGGGAAACGAGAAGAAGATGTTCACGTGACAGCCAGTGTCCTTCCCAAGTGATGTACTGTCCTTCTTCTCCTCCTCGTGTAAGTATTTGGCTCACAAATTGAAAGCACACGCTATCAAGGAATATAAAAACTGGTGAGAGGAGTGTGTGGAGACTGGAATGGGGTTAAAAAAAAGCTGCTTGGGAAAACACCCAGCACCTGAAAGGCTCTGATCCTGCACAACCCATTCCCTCGCCTTGCTATTGCCTCCTCCAAACCCGCAGGACTCTGCCGCAGCTGGGCTGAGCACAGAATTCCCAGAGAAATTGCAGTGCTGGAAAACCAGCTTGGTGCAGTGCTCACTTTATACATCCCAGCATACCAACAAAACCAGTTGGTCTGGCAAGCAGAGATGGCAAGTCAGCCCGTCAGTATGCGCTCAATGAAATATCTCCGTGGTTTGGAAGCACACTTGCTCGGAGTGCCGGGACTGCAGCCAGTAGATGGCATTCATATGCTGTCATACGCATACGTACGCTATCGTGTGCTATCAGGCTTAAACTGCCTTGGAAAACACAAGAGCATTTTTCATCTAAAAATGAAGGTAAAAGTTCAGTTTAGCCAGAGATGACTCCAAGGACTTTGATAATTAACTTTGGAGCCATCAAGTGTTACAGACGTCCTGGCATCTCTCTGTCCCCATGGATCCTTCTAATACAGAAATACACCACTATACATAGGGAAATAAAACGCATCCCTAAAGCATCTGTAAGCATCTTGTGTATCCTGGACCACAGGGATGTGAGCGAGGGATATCCCACCATCCCTCTGAGGTCTGACCCGGGAGCTACCAGGCTGACCACACGCGTGGCTAGGACTGTCCGTGTTTGGCTAGGACTGTCCGTGTTTGGCCAGCACTGATACATGTCACGTTCTTTACGGTGGCATCCACTGGCGTGAGGAAATACTGTCCTCAACACCTCGTCCTGCCAGAGCCACTAATCCGCAGAGAACACCCATGTCTGCACGGAGCTACACCACGTGCGTGCGTAAGGGCTGGAGACCAGCCGTCTCCCTGCTGAGGTACCAAATGTCCCCGGTCCCAGCACGTGGGACGTGCAAGCACCCAGTAGGGACACGCAGTGACAGGATGGAACAGGTGAAGGGACAGGAGAGGGATGGCCTGTCCTAGGTGGGCAGCCAGGGAGTGTGCCAGAGCAAGGCCTTGTGAGACCTTGGCTTTATCTTAGAATCACAGAATCGTTTAGGCTGGAAAAGACCTTCGAGATCATCACATCCAACCCTTAACCCAGCACTGCCGAGTCCACCGCTAAACCACGTCCCTGAGTGCCACCTCTTAAATTCCTCAGGGACGGTGACTCCACCACCTCCCTGGGCAGCGTGTTCCAGTGCTGGACAATCCTTTCTGTGAGGAAATCTTCCCTAATATCCCATCTAATTTACCTCCAGCACAGCACATGCGCCCTTCTCCTGCCCCTGCAGACCTCGGCTGGCACCGCTGGAGAGCCCCAGCACCATGCGGAGACTGCATGAGGGCTGCGTGAGAGCCAGGACCGCGGCAGGACTCCTCTTCTTAGAGGAAAGATCTCTCTCAGACCATTTCTGCTACAACCCAGAAGACAAACCCTTGCACTTCACTGAGGGGTCCCTACCAAAGCTGGAGCTACCTTCATCTTTGTACAGCACCAAGCACATTGGCGGCACGATGGCAGACACAGGGGGGGGATTTTTGCCAGCAGACATCATCAAACTAACCCTGCCCCTTCAGCAGCTGTGCCCAGGCTTTGGCCCGAGCTGGAGGGAGGAATGCTGTTTGCTGAAGCCCAGGAACGAGAAGGCAGAGATGAGAGCCCAAGTCTGGAGCAGGGGAAAATCCCTGCTTCTTCATTCACTTCTAGATTTGTACAGGAACCAGCAAAGGTCCCAGGCTCTGACGCAGCTGCAGACATCCTGGAAGGGAGGAATGGGAGCTGATCCCCCAGCACAGACAGGACCGTCAGTCCGTACAGCTCCTGGCATCAGAAACAAGACCGATGCCTGAGGTTCAGGTGCTGATGGTATGTTGAACACGCAAGGCAAGGAGGAACATTAAATCCTGCATCCCACCGCACCCCAAGGCCACCTTTTACTTTCTCAGTGAATGATGTGCTGTATGAAAAAGCCCTCCCCTTCCCACCCACCCCTCCCCAGCTCCCACGCCTCCTCCAGGACCAGATCCTGCTGGATGATGGGCATCCCTTGCTCCCACCAAAAGCGGCAAGGAGACAGTGCGCTCAGCCCCCGGCAGCATCATTCATCCGGAGGCAGAGTGTAGGGAGATATTTGGTACCTCGCAGCCAATTGGAAGAGAGGTGACAGCGAAAGGGGGGTGCCCTCAGCTCCTCTCTCCACCCATCCTCCAAAACACCCCCCTCCCATCACCACCGCCATCCTCCTCACACACAAAAGCAGTGCAATTAGCTGGCTTAAGAGAGCTGAGGCTTATCTAGCTGCAAGCGGAAAATAATAAAATACCTCGGAGGGGATGGGGACAGCCACGGAAGAATACAAATAACTGCCCTCAATGCCACCTGCCCCCCACAACAAACCCAAATCACAAAGAAACGACTGCCGTGAGGAAGGCCACCCTAGATGCATCCCCACACTCCTCCGCTGAGAAAGCCGCCCAGGTCTGCATCTGGATCCAGGTGCTGGACCTCCTGAGCAGCCCGTCGCCGTCAGGAGGAATGCGTAGCCGGGATACAGGCAGGATCGTCTTTGTTCCTCATTAGCCACCAGCATCGGTGAGTACAGCATCATCTCGGTTCCATACCGCTGGGCAATGTTTGATATGAAGAAACATCAGACTCCTGGGATTTGCATCAGTGTCTTTCCTTTCTCTTCCTCCCTCCATGATGCTTTCAGCAGATGACAGCGGTGGGGAGGGGGGAGGGAAGGTGGGGGTCTCTCTGAGCCCCAGGGTTTCTCCTTTGCCTGCATGTGGGGAATCAAAAATGGAGACGTGTGTGGCAGTGCCACGGGCATCGCATGCAGCCAGGCGCGGGGGTGAGGACAGAAGACATACCGTGCGTGCTGGGAGGACAGGCGGAGAGACACCAGGCAGGGAGAGAGCCCTGCGATGCTCGCAGCCAGCTCTTTGCCCTGATTCCTGTCTCTGCCAGCGCCAGGAATAAAGACAGATGCTGGATTTATTCAGGCCTCTACGTAGCTTCATTCCTTTAAAGCAGATACACACAGACAGATTTATCTCCCCCTGAATCATCACCAGCGACGCCCTCTGTAAATACAGCCTCCAACGGAAGCAGAAAAAGCACTGACTCTAAAAAAGCCGTACAGCAATGGGGTCATACTGCCAGATGCTGATTTCTCTGACACCAGGGGACAGACAGGGTAGCCTCCTCCATTTGGGAAATCATCCTAGGTCCCTTATCCTAAAAAAAATGTGTTACTATCCAGCCGGTGCCTGGGTGCAGTTTCAGCGTAAAGGCTGAGCTTGGGAAGAACATTCAAAACTGTCCTGCAGCGGATGGGTTAAGGCGCGTGCCCAGCATACGAGCTGATTTCGCTTGAACACGTTCTGTGTAAGATAAGGCCTGACCTCGTCCCCACGCTGAGAGCAGCGTATCTGCTCTCCGACCAGAGCTGGTCCAGAGCCTCCAGCTGGATTTTGTTAGGAGCTGCAGTTGCAGTCCCTGGGAAATAGGTACAAAGGTCCAATTTTTGCTGGCTGGCAGCGTAGGACCCTTCTGGTGAAGGCACATAATAGATACAGTGCTAAGAGCCCCTCACGCTGCTGGGGTGTTAGCATCAGGGCTTGCTGGATCTGAATTTCTCCTGAATTTCATACCGGTGCAGGAGAAAGCCCAGTCTGGGAAGGGCACACCCACCTTGCCTCCATTTGAAGTGCTCCAGTTTTTTGGCATCTGCTTTGGTTTACCTGGGAGCAAAGCAGAGATGTGAATTCTTTGGCGATGTGGAAGGACATTCCACATCCCTGCAAAAGTCTCCTCGCCCTCCTCCATTCCTCTCTGGGTGTAGGGACAAGCGTGAGGATGGAGCACGGACCAGGCAGCAGCAGTCAGGAATTCCTCTGCGAAACCAAAGCCATTGACTTCTGCGCGGCCAGCAAAATGGAAACTGGTGCTACAGCCAAACCAACCTGAAACCAGCCCGGAAGGAGCTCGCTCTTCTCTTCCCCTTCAGCCACATTTCACTCTCCTCAGCAGAGGTGCTTGTTTATGTTGAGATTAGTGCTGGAAGAGAAGTAGCAAGGGAAAAGGGGGTGGGCATCAGCCCAGTGCTGATCCTCAGAGAGAAGAGCTAAGGTCGCAACGGAGCAGAGATGTACCTGCTGCTTTGACCCAGGGCCAACCTCACCTCCTCTGTCTTGTCCAAAGCGTGTCAAGTAGCCACAAAACCCCATGCCTTGCCCTGTTCCTTTGGCAAAACAAGCAGCTATCACGCCACTTCTCTGTGGAGCATGGTATCAGCGTACCTGCTCGGAACGGTTCGGATTTAATGCTCCGCAGTGGCCGTGCTTGATGCCAACCTCTCTGCCTTCCACCTTCCAGCCTAAGCCTTTCCTCGAGGGAACCGCGGTGCTGCCAGCCGCTCTCCAAGCACGATGGGAACCACAGAAGCCACTTTGCGGATGGAAAATGTGGATGTGAAGGAAGAGTGGCAAGACGAGGACTTCCCCAGGTTTGTTCCCTGCAAAAAAAAAAAGCCAGGGAGAATTTTATTTCTTCCTGTAAGAAAGCAGCGGGTCCTGGAGCACACAGGTCCCTGCTCCTGTTGCCCCAGAGGTAACAGCAGTCTTAACTCCAACACAGCAATTCTGGCCAGAAAACAGAGCTTTTGTGGCAAGGTGGCTCTGAATGCTTTAAAATTTGGGGGGTGGCTACTGGCAACCTGCTGTGAGCATGCCAAGGAAGGGATAAGGAGCAGGGTGTGGAGGACAGAGAGATGAGCATGAATGGATGGATGCATACAGGGATGATGGACTCCTTCCCAGTCTCCGAATCAAGTGTGCCTCCCCAAACAAATCAACACTGCTTTGCCAGGAATTTGCCATGGGAAGTGAAGGCACTGGGATGCAATGACCGCTGGCACTGACATGCAGAATCCAAATGGCTGCAGACCTTGTAAGCAATTATCTGTGGGTGACAGAAGGTGCAAAAGTGGCAGCTTTTGCCTTCACAGATACTTCATTAACAGCACAGAGTGCCAAAAAAAATCCCTGTAAGCTCAGCAGGCACCCATCGCCACCCGGGCGTTGCCCCACCCATCCAGCACCAAACCCCACGGCCCAGTAGCAGCCGGCTGGGGCCCACCCAGCATGGCCAGCACCAGGCCTTGCTGCAGCTGGGGTCCAGCCTGCGAGGGGCTTTTCAGGGCTGTCTCACCCCGTCCCAGCTGTGGCCGAGTTCCCCGGGGCAGCCCACAGAGCCCCTGTATTTGCAGACAGTGGCTCAGTGTGCTGCGCGGGTGGGCACGCGCGGCCCCTGCCCCGCTAGAAAGGCTCTCCTGTTTCCCTCGGCACCAGCGGATGAGCTGAGCTCTGTTTTCCCTGGGTCCAGCTGCATTGCTAATCTAAGCACCTCTGTCTGCCAGCCCAGCACGCGGCTCCCAGGACACGGCTCGTCCTTCCGCTGGCCCCGAGGTGGGCTCAGCCAAGCCCTTGCATTTCTAGGGGGGATTTTTCTTTCCTCTGAGAGCAGAGCTTGGGGCTGGTGGAGCTCCGCCAACCTACGGCTTCCCCAGGGCGCTGTGCTGACAAGTTTTTAATTGAGTAGATAGGAACAGAAGGGAAAGTGAGGGATAGAAAGGAAAGCAAGCTCCCTAGAAAATCTGGGGACAGAGCTGCTCTAGCACCCAGACACCTATGTGCTAACCCACACCAGCATGTCGCTGGCTGTTTCACGCTTGCTGTGCAGGCAGCGAACTTCCCCCAACCAGTCAAGCCTTCAAGGGGCGTTTTGTCTGCGTAGCCCTCAGCACCACCCAGCACAGGCATCGTGGCTCCTGCCCAGCAAATAAAGCACAGGAGAGGCAAAGGGACATGACCGCGGCTGGGTAACAAGCCGGTGGCAGGGACAAGGCCCCAGGAACAAGTGCCCAAGCCAGCTGACAGACTGCTGCAGAGAGAGCACATCAGTGAAATGGAGCCCAAAGAGCTGCCAGGCAAACGAGTGACTGCCAGCTGTGTTTAACTAGCATTAAAAATAAATAAATAATGATTTTCAAGACACTTCCCCCTAGAAGCACTAAAATAATAGGGCAGAAGCTGCTGCACGTGGGACAGTAGCCCTCTAGCAGATGATTTGCTGCATAGCTATTTTTGCTTAGCTGTGATTAACCAATCTTGCCACAAAAAAAAAAAAAAAAAAACCATATCCTAGACAAAGATCTGGTCTGGGAGATTGAATTCTGCTGCGCGTTAAGGCGACATTCCCATCCCTCCCCCAGAAGCTGATCTGCGGAGCAAGCTCCTGCCTCGCAGGCTGCAAAGGTACAAGGCCAAGGCACGGAGCAGGGAGAGGAAAGGGTCCCCCCTCCGCTGCTCCCTGAAGGTTTATCCTCCTGCAGACAGCCTGTCTCAGCTGTTCGTGGCAGCGCGTCCCGCAGTGATGCTGTAGCGCACGGCGGGGCGGATGCAGGAGCATGCTCACTCCATCACACATCCATCGGATGATGACGGCTGGTGAAGGCTCGGGCTGGCTGGGACCCGAGAGAAGGTGCTTCTAGAGGGGAAACGGGGCAGCACGCTGTCTGCAGACAGCAAAATGGTGGCACCCGGCCCTTAGAAAACCTGCTTTGTTCAGAAAATCTGGCAGCCGGGGCTAGCTGCGCTTGGGAAGGAAGATTTACACGGGAGACTGAGGTAGTGATTCGAGCATCCTTTGGGAAGGTAAGAAAGCCCTTTCCTTCACCTCTGACTTTTGAATTGCTTTTTTTAAACGAATCCTAGCAGCAGAGTGCTTGACTGCAGCACGTACGCGAGTTCGCCCCCCCCCCTTTGGATGCTGTATCACCAAGTTGTGCCAGGCGCCAGCTCACAGGCAGATAAACAACCAGCCAGGCTCCCTTCAAGACAAACACAAAAGGGAGGAGGAGCAGCTGGAGGGGGGCACTGGGATCTTTCTGACTGCTCAGGAAGATTGTGGCAGCCCATGGGGTCCGGGTGCTGCACAAGCGAGCAAGGATCAAGGAGGCCTTTGATCAGGCCTCCCAACTCTCATAAATACACAACAACCAGCTAGGAGAGGATTATCCCTTAATCTAAATATTTATAGGATTTAATTTGGCTGGTGGCTCTGGTATCAGGGCAGCAGGAAGAGGAACCTTTGTAGGGCAGAGCCAGGCCGGACGTACTGGTCCCCATCATCTCCCTCCCTGCCGTCGCACCAGCGCCACGCACAGTCCCATCCCCATTCTCACAGCACCACCTTAAATCTGGTGGGTTTTCTCCCACACTGCGCCGCAGGGCTGTCCCAGCACCCAGGATTTTACACTGGGAGGCATGTCCCCCTGTCGAGGGGGAGCTCCCAGCAAGGGGCAGGTGAAAGGAGGATGGCTCAGCCGGTCTCTTTTGAACAGGCCTTTGGGAACATGGACATGTCAGGGGGTCAGCTGGGTTTGGTCATGCTGCGTGAGAAGTGTCAAACCCAGCTAATGCCAGGGGACAGGCACAAGTCCCAGCTCTAATTAAGAGGAAAAGTATCCAGAAAGTGTCCAGCTCAGGGTGGGCAGTGTGCTGCTCTGTACTGGGGGCCAGATTCTGACTTCACTTTCCCCAGTACGGGACAGGAGCAACACCAGCAACTTCCAAAGGGCGACCGCCACATCGTGAGATTTGGCATTAGCATCCGTACGGGAAAGCCAACGTTGAAATCAATTGATGCTTCCAGCCTCCGGCTGGAGGCATGGTGGTTTATACCAAGAGGGTGTGGGAGCCAAGCAAATCCTGACCTCTGCCAAGAAGACCAGGGAAGGGAGCGTGGGTCAGCCCTTGGCTCCAAAATATGGGTGTGAACACTGGTGCCTGGATCCTTGCTCAGAATGAACCCACTTCCAAAGCTCAGCAGGGTTGGGGTGTCACTGTCAGCTCTTGCCAAGCGGGGGCTGAGGTGAGGACAGGGTTCCCTGGTACCCTCAGTGAGGAGCCCTACAGCTCAGCACTGCCTCTCAAACTTCTGACAGAGATAAAAATGGGGATAACACAGAGAGAGTGAGGATGTTACCAGGCTCTTCTGGGGACAGGACTTGCTCCCATGTCTCTGGCTGGATTTTCCAGCCTCTTGGCTGAATGGCAGCATGAGACAAGTATGGGGGGGATAAATGCAGGGATAGTTTGGGGGTTGCTAGGGATTGCACAGTGCTCCAGTAAGAAAGCACAGCTGCCAGGTTGCTCTTGGGCAAATCACCTGAGGGTATCCCTCAGGGGGAGCTCCCAGGCAAAAGGGAAAGGGCCGAGCACACGTGGGGTCGTACGTTTTTCCCTGATGTCCCCAGTTCTCTCCACCCGCACGGAGTGACTGTCTCCTACATCACCTGTTATCTCCTCTCTTTTTACCTGCGCACCTTGGCTTCTCTGCAGACCTCTCCCAGAAGAGACAGGGATGGAGTCGCTGGGCAGCCCTACAGAAGACGAGAACACATCCTGTAAGTACCAGCCCGCCTTGTCAGGGGGTCAAAGGCAAACAAGCCCATGGGAACGGCAGCTGGCAGTTAGGGCGAAAGCCAGTTCCCTTGGAGTATCTGCAAAAATTCCCATGTGGGAGAGGAAACCAGCAGAGATTGGAATTTGCTAATCTTTCACAAGAAGCTGGGGGAGGAAATAAGTATCTCAGAAGTGTGGGCACTTTAATCCAGGCAGATCCGCGGGCACCCAGTACCTCCCAGCTGTGACCCACCACCCGTAGCTTCCAAGGCCTGAAATACACATGGTGAAAGCACTGTCTTGCAGTAAGGATACAGGACGAGGACAACCTGTCAGCTATTTTCCTTTTAACTCCAGCTCCCCCAAATACTTTAAACTTTAATGGGGCACATCGTAAGCGGAAGACGCTTGTTGCACCTGAAATCAACATTTCCCTGGACCAGAGTGAAGGCTCCATTCTCTCTGATGATTTTCTGGACACACCAGATGACCTGGACATTAATGTGGATGATATTGAAACTCCTGACGAGACAGATTCCCTCGAATTCCTGGGGAACGGGAACGAACTGGAATGGGAAGGTAAAAGGCTGGTTCGGGGTGAATGTCTGCAGGGGCTGGGACTTTTTTTTTTTAGCCTAATTTTAACCGCTTTTGACACCCCTCACCATCAGCAGCTGAGGAGTGACTTCCCCAGCAGTGAAGCACAAGATGCACACGTCTTCCACACAACATCTGCCCCACCAGAACCTCAGCTGTAGCCCAGGAGCCTCCGTGCTGCTACCTCAGCCCTTCCATCCAGGGGTAGCGTGGGCAGAAGTAGTTCAGGGACTTACAAACACCGGCCTACCCATAATTCAGGGTAAGGCATAAGGCTGTGGACACACGTGTCCCTCCAGCTGCAGCTGGGCCACCACCCCAGGCTGGAAGGCAACGCCTGCTTGGCTCTGCCCGTAGAGCTATGAATGTTCAAACATCTTGAACAGCATGGTCTTTGTTAACCTGGCTGATTTTGACTGAATTGGGCTAAGGACTCACAAAAGCAGCTCTGCTAGCAGATCAGAAGACAACTCCTCCAGCACAGGCGGTGCCTTCTGCAGACAGCAGAGATGGATCTGAAGAAAGATCCAGTAAAATGTGCAGTGTCCGACCTGTGATTGCAGGTACTATAAGCAACACAAGATGTTAAGCTTATTTCTATTACAATTTGTCAATAGAGCAAGATTATTAAGAACCACAAACTTACACAGATCAAAGCTGCAGATAAAATGGGTCATCCTCAGTCTGTGGTTGTTATTGTCTCTTATTGCACACCAAAGCTCTTGCAGAGCCTCTTCGTACGTTATTGTTTGACCCTTTTCCAGATGACACTCCCGTAGCCACAGCCAAGAACATGCCTGGGGACAGTGCAGACCTGTTTGGGGACGGTGGGACGGAAGATGGGAGCGCTACTAACGGACGGCTCTGGAGGACTGTCATCATAGGGGAGCAGGAGCACCGCATCGACCTCCAGATGATCAAACCCTACATGAGAGTGGTGACACACGGAGGTGAGGGAGAGCCTAAGCCTGTCTTAGGCCAACAGAGCCACAAAAACCACCCCGGGCCCAAATTTGGCATAACATCTTCGCTGCTATTCTTCCTTCAAGTCTTGTGTCTCCCCATGGGAAGAGTCACCGACGCTGCCTGTGTCTCTCTTTCCCAGGATACTATGGAGAAGGTCTCAATGCCATCATTGTCTTCGCCGCCTGCTATCTCCCGGACAGTAACCTGGCTGATTACCACTACATCATGGAGAACCTCTTCCTGTAAGTGGCTGGCAAGATCTATGAGGGAAAGTTGGGCAAGGAAGGTAACTTGGGCTCTGGGGAAAGCTTCCATGTTTTTATTGCATCAGGAACCTCAGCTGGAAGTAGTTTGAATCCAGGCCAAATGTACCCAGTGTGCAGCTGCAGACTGGAGCGAGCATCACTGGTGAGACACCACTCACAGTATTTGCATCCAAGTCCAATAAGTCAAAGCATTCAAACATTCGGTGTTAATTATGCCAGTGATGGACTCACAACCAAGCTAGAGCATGTGTATATGATGCTGAACAGCTGGTAGATGCTACTGCTAGGCAGAAGAGCGGTGCAGGGATGTCCATCGGTGTATGCTCTATGCTAACAAGCACCAGCAGTCCCCAAGAAGTACCCCTAGGCATGCTGCAGAATTTGAAACCTACTCCAAGGTGTACCAAGAAGGGGTCTGGAGTCCTTTTGGGATGACACACAGGCACCTGAAGAAACCTCCAGGGACCTTTTTGAGTCTCATGTCCCTATTGCTTTTGGTCACCACCCAACAGATACGTGATCAGTAGTCTGGAGCTGCTGGTGGCTGAGGACTATATGATCGTGTACCTAAACGGAGCAACGCCCCGGAGGAGGATGCCAGGCCTTGGCTGGCTGAAGAAATGCTATCAGATGATAGACAGAAGGTGAGAATCCTGGTGTTGCCTCTTCATTCTTCCCTGTCCTCTTCCCACACCCCTTCCACTGCTCCCTCTCAGCCCTCCCCAGCCACCCCTCTTTCCTCGCTCCCCAGATTCTGTAATTCCTTCCTCTGTCACAGCTTTCTGACTTACTCCAGAATCTCCTCATCTCCTCTTCTCCCTTCTTCCCTCACAAGCACTTTCACGGAGATCAGGCTAATAAAGCACCCAAGCCTGCCAAGTCTGAGCTGAAATAGGGCTCCTAAGGCCATGGGCAGGGCTGAGGCTGGTGAGCATCGTGATGCTGATTAGTGCCCTGTGCTGGGTTTGGCTGGGACAGAGTTAATTTTATTCAGAGTACTGGTACTGGGCTATGTTTTGGGTTTGTGCTGGAAGCAGTGTGGATAGCACAGGGATGTTTTAGTCACTGCTGAGCAGCGCTGACACAGCGTCAAGGCCTTTTCTGCCTCTCACCCCACCCCACCAGTGAGGAGGCTGGGGGTGCACAAGGAGTTGGGAGGGGACACAGCCGGGACAGCTGACCCCAACTGCCCAAAGAGATATTCCACACCACGTGGATTCATGCTCGGTATATAAAGCTGGGGGAAGAAGAAGGAAGTGGGGGGGTGTTCATGGTGATGGCGTTTGTCTTCCCAAGTAACGGTTACGTGTGATGGAGCCCTGCTTTCCTGGAGACGGCCAAACACCCGCCTGCCGACGGGAAGCAGCAAATGAACTCCTTGTTTTGCTTTGCTTGCACACACAGCTTTTGCTTTACCTCTTCAACTGTCTTTATCTCAACCCACAAATTTTCTCACTTTTACTCTTCCGATTCTCTCCCCCATCCCACTGCGAGGGGAGTCAGCGAGCAGCTGTGTGGGGCTTAGTTGCCAGCTGGGGTTAAACTCTGACAGCCCCCGACACATCACCGGGGAGTTTAAGAACAGGTACACTGAATCTGACTTTCTGTCCCATGGCTTTTCCACAGGCTGCGTAAAAACCTGAAAGCACTGATAATCGTGCATCCTTCATGGTTCATCCGGACAGTGCTGGCCATATCCAGACCCTTCATCAGGTAAATACAACGTGTTCCCAAACTCTGGAGTGCCAACTTCATCTCATGAAGCAGATCTTCAGCTCGCCTTTAACTAGTAGCGAGCAAGGCAAGACTGCTCCTCTCTCTGACACTTCCAAGGACAACTCTTGGCTTTAGGAGACACTGTGGTGGCTGGATCCAGATCAAAGTTTGTCCCCGTGGGTAGCACATAAGGATTTACTGGGAAGTGTGGGAATGGTGGTCCTTTTCCCCTCCTACAGATCTTGAGAGGCAGCGGTCAAAGCAAAGTGAGGGACAGTAATGTGGCATCTCAGCACAGTATTTAGTCATTGCCATGCCAGCACTGGGAGGAGATGGGTACACTCAGACTATGGAGGATACAGAGATGCAGAACTCCGTGTCTCCATCAGGAAAATTCTGACTTCCCATGGAGAGAACATCAAAGCAAGACCTCAGGTACACACTCTTTCTCTCTCTCTGCCAGTGTGAAGTTTATCAACAAGATCCAGTACGTTCACAGCCTAGAGGAACTGGAGCAACTTATCCCCATGGAGCACGTACAGATTCCAGACTGCGTCTCACAGTGAGTATCCGGGGGACCCTGGGGCACACGGAGCTGAGTAGCTGCAGGACAAAAATCCTATGGAGCAGGATATTGGCTGAGTCAAAACTCATGTACTGCAAACGCAGAGCCTGGGACAAACCTCATCTCACCCATACACCAGTGCCAACCCAGAGCCTGCACACCATGCTGGTTTGCAGTTTCTGTCACTTTCTGACCAGACGTTGCATTGTACTAAAGGTGAACAGTCCTGACTAGGTAACACTTAAAGAATGCTTCCTGTTTGTTGCAGATACGAAGAAGAGAGGATCAAGGCCAGAAAAGAAAGGTAAAACTAATTTTGCGGGGGGCGCGGCTGGAGGGTGGATTCATTTTCTTGGGATGTTATTGCTTTCTGTCATCATTATTTTGTGTTTTAACCAGTTAATTTTGTGTTCCTCCTACCCTGATAACTCACAGGGCCCACACTTGTTTTCTACTGATTTTCTCAGAGTAAGCAAAAGCTGCAGGAGGGAAGAGAAGCTTGATTAGAAGGTTATTTATTTGTTCCTCTTAACCTCAGGAGCGCATGCACCCTGAAAATGCACCTATATGCTAGCAAAGATCATCAGAAACCACACCAACTAAGAAGATGGCACATTTTTCCCCATGTGACCACGCAAACTGACCTTAAAGGGAGAGCTAGCGCTTATTTTAAAAGCCACTTCATTCTGCTAGAGTGGCATGAAGAGGGCCATTAGCTTACAGTTTATTTTGTTTCACTTTCTAGAGCCGTTCCATCACCGGTGAGTTAGGTTAGAAGCGCTGGCCAGAAACAGAAATAACAGTCGGTTCTGCTGAAAGGAAAAGGCCATGGCAGGCAGAGGAAGGGCCAGCTGGGTCAGCACGGCCGCGACGTGCCATAACACCACCTCTCCCTGCTGGTAAAATGAACGGGAGATGCCCATTTGGGAGGATGCTGTTCAGCATTAGCCGCTGAAAAGCGAGTCACCCAGCCGGAATTAGCCAGCTCCCTCCCTCCGGGGCCTCCCAGGCACCCCGGGAGCGTTAGGATTATCGAGGCTGCGTACCGTTTTTCTGATCAGACCCGGCACCGCTCGCAGAGCTCCGGCTGTCTCTCTAGAAAAGCCTCGGGTACTCTACTTTTTCATGGGGCTCGCCCCTAGACGATAGATCTCAAACACACTTTGTGTTCACAGGGCAGAAGAGAAACAAGACATGGCTGAGAGGGAAAGGTAACTATTCTTTCTTATTTGTCCTTCGCTTACAAAATAGCCTTTGGTGAGGAGAACGGCCCTTTTGCTGGGCAGCAGCCCCTGGGGAGCCAGGCTCTGCGCTCTCAGACGTTCAGACCCAAAAGAACGTTTCTAACGCGTCTGGAAACTGATGAAGCCTCTCCTCTGCCTACCAGCTCGCTGTGCCATCACTTTTGTGATGTTGTTGACCTTCCCCTACGCAAATGGATTCCTGACGCTGCTTTTTACCTCTGTAAAGCCAGGGAACCTGCTTGGTCATGGACCAGAGCCAGAGGCACCGGGGAGCGCTCCCCTGCCATTCAGCCGTAGGAAGCGCACGCTGGCGCAGTGCGGAGGGCAGTGCTGCTGCAGGCACAGCCTGGGAGCGTGTAAGGGCAGGAGACAAGGCTGTAACATTAGAGGGGAAGGAAAATTCTAGGGAGCTTTGGAAGCCAGTGTCAAAATCCTATGCCAGGATAATTTGGCCTGGTTTTGGCTCTGCTTCAGAGCGATATAGCCTCTCTTTTTTTTTTTTTTTTTTTTTTTTATTCTATCTAACTAGCTCCTGAGGGGGTACAGCGCGTATTTCTGCTATTCTGTTCCCAGAGAAAAAGGAGCTTTGATCAAAATGGCCAGGGTCCATTGGATGAGTCTGAATTGTTCCGAGGAACAAATGGGACCTCAGGGCCAAAAGAGAGGATGATTAGTTTGTGATGGAGATTCACTTATTGTTTTGCTGGTTCTCTTCCCAGCAGGCCTGTGCCCCCAGCAGAGGATCAAGAAACCAGGTTTGATGCATACCTCACTCTTTTCTTTGTCTCTGTGCCACAGATTTCATTGCATTTGTAATCCGCTAACAGGGAAGGGAAGGTGGGGTCAGACTCAGGACCTCTTTAGCCCGGTGCCACTCACCAGCACAAAGGAGGCATCAGCCACCTTGCAGCAGCGGGGTACGACACCGGGAAGCTGTCAACGCCTTCACCCCGCCACAGTACGGCTGCGGTCACAACCGCAAGCACGGCAGCTCATCCCAAAGCAGGGACCGGTCACAACCGCAGCGGAGTTTGAGGAAAGCTGCCCCTCAATAAACTGGTACTTGCTCCACGGTGAAGGGGTGCATGTGGGTGTTACTGCCCAGCTGCCTTCCTTTACCCTGCAGTAACTTTGTCATGGTCCTGCACGCTCAGGAAGAGTCCTTTAAAGCCCATTAAAGCTATAAATGACATTATCTTTGGCCCTGATATACTTTTGTAGAGGATTACACCCAAACATACTCGTATTTTTTGACACAGTGGGAATAACAAAATTTTTACTACCATTTGTTCTGTAAAAATAACTCTGTCTTTCTGTTCCTTCCCAGTATGTCATGAATCGCTGTAGAGTGGAATGAATGGAGTAGAAGAATGACGCAGCCTGGCAGTCACCCACGTAAATGACCTTTGGTGTAAGACCTTGTCGCCACCTTATTCCAAGTTCTGTAAGATTATGGAGCCTGCCTCCCCCGTCTCCAAGATGCAAAGTCCTTTAACATTTTTGGAAGCATTTTACTTAAAGAAAAAAATCCACAAAGCCAAACAAGCCAAGAATAGCACTTTTCAGGACAGGTTCCGTGTGTTTCAATAACGGTCTGTGGAGAGCTACGAAGTAGTGCAAATAGATACCCTGTTCCCTCTTAGTTAAGAGCATCCTGTAGTCCATTAGTCACCAGCCCAGAAAGAGATATATTTTTTGTTTAAATTATAAACCCTTCCTCTAACTCGCTGCTGGCCAGCACTGAGACATTTTGCTTTAAAGTGCACACCCCCTTTCCTCCATGCAGACATCACAACAGCCATTGCCCCAGGGAATAACCAATACAGGCTATGAAAAGAGCGCTTTTTTGTCCCTTCTATATGTTTCTTCCTGAAAATACCAAGTGCCCACCGGTCTAGGCACCTCTTCCAGCCTTGACCGCCTCAGTTAATTCATTGCCAGTTCCTCCTGTTAACCGACACCAAACCATTCCGAAATGGAACGGAGTAAATGCCGTGGCTTTTTCCCCTTTTGTTCTGTCTCAGTTTGTAAGGCGCTCTGGTAACTCTGACAGAGGGTCTCATGTGGCACGGCAGCCTCCACAGAACCTTCTCATATCAACGCACACACACCAAAAAGGTCTGGTTTTAAGAAGGAGCCTTACGGACAGGAAAGTTTTTCACGCCTTGTCTTTGTATTGATTTCATGACACTGGACAATCATTCACTATTAATACCTCCTATCGCGGAGAGAAGCTGCTAAATGGTTGAAGTTGCCTACTTGCTGTCCCTGGGTAACGAGGGTCTCATCTATAATCACACCTGCCTGGGAAAAACCCAGGCGGAGAAGGCCGCGGATGTGGAGGCGGGCTGCTGTACCTGGGTTCAGCTTCTCAGTTAGCCATGAGGCGCAGACGTGATACTGAGACTCTGGAAATTTGTATTTTGGACTCATGAGGATTCTGTGAGCAAAGGAGGGAAGAAAATTTAAGAAACAACTGTCTGGCCGAATCATTTGGAAACTCCTGATTTCACCAGAGCCCGGTTACACAAACTGTCCCAAAGGCATCAGGTAAAACGCCTTGCAGGCAACCGCAGATGCAGAATTACCTGCGTATTTCACCACTGAAGGAACATTTCAAGCCCGACAACCCCACCCCATGGCTATTTGAAATTGCCACCACGTCACTCAGCTCTGAAATCCCCTGGAGGACAATTCTGGCAAAGCAAGGTTTTCCTCAAGACAGAGGTGTCTCCTCTGCGTAGATAAAGCTGCTTTTTTTTCTTTTCAGTGAATAAAAATGCTACAGATGAGACCTTTATTTTCCTGGATGCTACAAAGGAGCACCAAATATGCTTTCTAACCTTATTTCTCATTTGATACATGTTTTTCTCACGCACTTCAGTCACAGATGTATTTACTGAACAGACCTCTACATGAAAAGCAGAGCCCTACATCTACAGCATCAACCCTAGAAGGTGAAGATGGTAACAGCTCCCTATTCTGGCTCACCGGCATGTTAATAACAAGCACCAAGCAAGCATCGACCTCCACAGCTTTCTAAAAATTTCACTATGAGCTAGTTACTGACAAATGAATTCTACGCTATGAGGAAAAAAACAGCTCTTCACTTTTTTCTGGAGTTTAGGTTTCATGCCAATAACACCTCCCCACAAAGGCGTTCTGCGTTAGGCTTTCCAAACAGCCAGCAGACATCTGTTTCAAGACAGAAGCAGCAGTTAGGAATTTTCAAACACTCGCGTGTTAACCTGTCTGCAAAGCTGGGTATCCTTTTTCACACATGGTCTGTCAGATGGACTAAACGAACCCACTGAAATTAAGAAAGGACTCTTCTGATCAAATTAATTTTAGCTCAGACTATAAACAATCACAAATCTCTTTGTAGTATAAGAGTATGTGAATTCACTCTCTCCCACTGGTAATACTTAAACCTAGATTTTCCTTTTTTCTTCTGAGACTTTTTTTATGCTTTTAGATAAATCAGCTGCTATGCCTCCCACAAAAGAATGCAATGCAGTTGGACACTGAAAGGAAAGTTTACAATTATATAATGAAAACAATTGATAGAGCATTTAATAATGTTTTAAAAGTACAATTCTAGAAACCTTTTATGCATCTGTAGATAGCAAACACTTCAGTGAAAAATGTTCACAACATCACGGAAAATACTGCTGTTATGGAACACACAGGCATGAAGATAAGAAAGCTCGATTACGTTCAGTCTTGGGACCTGAAGAAATCGACTGCTTCTTGATCCTCAGCAGTAACCATACCAGAAGAATGTGGGGTTTGGTTGTTTTGTTGCTTTGTTTTGTTCCAAAGAAGAGACACTGTGTCTACATTTTCAGAAAAACTACAGAATGAGCAGACCTGAAGATGAAACTTCGTATTTTTTTCAAGTAATTCCTTCAGGCCAAGGTTAAGAGTTCAGCTGTGAAAAGGACGGATTACCACTTTCATTTCAAGATAGGAAGGAAGGCGTATGTTTGAATACAAAAGTCAATTTGTAACTTCTTTGAAATAATTTTTTCAAAAAGTGCACTTTCTGATAGAGCACTCTAAGTAGTATGCACTATATTTTAATTTTAAAAAAATTTTAAGAGTGTATAAATTTTATGTTCCTCCATGGATGGATGTCTATATGTATTTTCAACATAGAAAAGGACCTACAACCCATAATGGATAAACTATAGGTAAATGTTAAAAGTGCATTTTATAGCAAAAAAAAAAAAAAAGTGTCATTCACTTCAGACAATTTTAGATGCTACTTGAAACCAAAGTAGCTACAAATTCTTTGATAGAAACACAGAAACAATCAAGTTTGCAGTGTCCCCTTACCAAATACGAAGCTACATAGGCCCAAGTTTGATGTTGATAGACCTGCAGAGTCTTCAAACAAAATCAGACCTACCTGCTGTAATGAACACACCAAATACGCTGCACTCGTCTTTAGAAGATCGTTACCAGTTTAGATCCACCTCGCAGTGGAAGCAAGAGATTGACAGTGACTCTCAAGGACAGCTGACAAAAGTTTTGGAGACTGCAGGCAGACAGTATGATGGCATTGGTGGGGAGCTGTCAACCAGCGGCTTAAACCCAAGGACAGGACTCACCTTGCACAAAAGTCAAGCCGTGACAACAGACCAAACAGAAATCTGAGGTGACTGAAGCCATTTTAGAAATTTCTTTGCCAGCTCTTTACAGAGAGCTGCTCTCAAAGCCTATTTGTGAAAGGATTTACCAGCCGAGCTCTACATTTCCACCAGAGATGCAGTTTATAAGAGAAATATGCTATACCAGCAAAAAAAAAAAAAAAAAAAAAAAAAAAAAAAAAAAAAAAAAAAAAAAAAAAAAAAAAAAAAAAAAAAAAAAAAAAAAAAAAAAAGTTGCTAGTAAAAGTGCATTTACATTAGGACTTTTGCCAGTATATATACATATGTTTAAAAAAATAAAATGAAATAATAAACTACATCCTTTTAGCAATACTGCTATACTGGTCAATGTTCCAAATGCCCATCAGGCTTTGTTTCTGCCTCATAAAACCATCTCCAAAGGATAAATATTTTGACTTCTGAATGCACTGTATTATATCAAACAGCAGGCATTATCAACAACATTTTTCTGGTCCTGGATTCTACTTTTCAAGAGATTTTCTAATGGTGAATCCATGCATAGCCACATTTCAGCTGCAGAAAAATAAAATATTTTACACCCAGGATAGAATATTCACAACAATCATGCTGTTCTTACTCACAGTCTAATTAATGGCTGAATTTCAACATTCACCCAGCACCAGTTACAAACTGAAAAATCAGACCCCTTCCTGTACAATGGATGAGAGTTCAGGAAATACCTCCCCATCTCTTTAAGGCAGTCACAGGACTTGGCTTCCCCTTCGGAAAGGCAGGCACTTGTCACTGCCATTTGCACCAACCATCTGATTTATACAGGTATAACTGCTTTGTTTTGGCACACACAGGAATCACCCAGATTTGGGACTGTCCAGTAATTTTCATTTTGATTCACAAGGAAATAAAACTGAGATGCTGCTGTATATTCAAGTTGGAGAACTAATACAATTCCCTCTGTGCAGTACTGTGTAAATGTGAGTGGATATTTAGAGCATACCTCATTGCAATTTTTCCATCTATTTTTTTCCAAAGATTATTTACTTACAGATGTGCATACACATGTATGAGAAAACCTAAGTAGTAAAGGTTTTAAAAGCAACACATTTCAATTTTACATATCTAGGCATAAAAAAACCAAAAGAGTTAATGAAATGCTGGTGGCAATAAGCTCAGATTGGCTGACAGCAGGTGAAATGTACAGGTAAAATTGCTATAAATACAAAAGCACATGGTTTCTCTTTTGTATTTCCATATTTACTGGCAGTCAGAAATACAGCATGCTACTGGTAAAGTGAATTTTTAAAAGTCACCATGACAATATAACAATCTATCTCAGTTTTTTTTTTCCTTTGTAGTGGGCCCTTTTAACCCAAACCTACATGTAAAAATGTGTGAACTGTCATTTTTCTAAAGTGTTTGTAATTAGGTGGTTTATGCTAGAAGACATAGATTGCTGTTGAGTATGTATTATTATTTTTGCTTTGTATTATTCCATACGAATCTGTGGATATTCAATTAAAATGAGACTAATCCTTAAGCAAAACCGCATACCCCTCTTCTTGTCAGTATCTTTTATTTAGACTTTGGCTCCACACAGAAAAGATAATGAAAATTTTTGTTGGGATGCTATTCCCTTGAATAAAGCAAGTCAAATTCCTCCCTGGCAATTACAATGCTGCAAAACGAACCTCTCAGAATGCTTTTACTAAAATAACTTCGATTCTATCAATATGGCATATGATCATTCCAAGTTTCCCCTCAATGTTATGCTTTAAAAGAGTGTCATGGAAAAATTGCGTCCCTTGGGTTTGCGTAAGTCTGCACAGAATTCTTTTATGAGGTCTTTTAATCTCAAATTATTTTTACATATCTTTTTATACTCAAATTGACAAAATGATTGGGAACTAAATTATAAAAAGACACATAGAAAAAAAAAATCTGCTTAAAAAGGAAAAAAAAAATTAAACCCTTATAAACAAGTATTTACAGGAAAATACCAGAGATGTCTAATTTGATAGGTTTTAGATAGGTTATGAATGTGTTTCAATTAATGTATTGCAAGTATGACTACATACAAGTCTAAACCGATTACATTACTGTATTCATGCTGTGAAGCAGTTAATTCAGGAAATGCAGATTAGTTTATATGAGTTTATATTCATGAGGCTACACTTTTGCTCTATGTATGTATGAAAGAAGATTTTTCCCTACAATTTTATTTTCACCAAAAAACTTCAACCCCAATCATATTAACATCGACATTTTTTCTGCTCTTCCTCTGTGATTTTTTGCTAAATTTATACACAAAACGTTGCAGAAGGAATTGCAATGCTCTGTCTGAAATATGATATTTTGAGCCTTGGATTAAATCTGTGTGGCCAGTAACAGTGTAGGAACCTCTTGTTCCAGAGGTGTGACAGCAGTCCGCTGCTAACCCCTGGCAGCGTACTATAAAATCCTGTACTCACCCGCTTTTGCAGTGCCTCCGACGTAGGCACATGTTTTTAGGTTATGAATGAAACACTTCTAAAATATTTCAAGTGGCCTTGCACCAAAAGGTCTCTAGCACTGGTAGCATGTCCTGAAGGAATCTGGTCAATGCTGACACAAAAAAAAAAGGAGAGAGTCTTGGGTGAGGGATGCCAAAACCCAGCTCTAAGCACAAGGAACACAACCGATCCAGCAGACAAAGTTCACAAGCGCACGGTGTTATGACTGCACCGCGCCACAAGAAATAGGATTAGCTGCTACCCTACCAAAGCAACAAAGTTTCCCAATCAGAAGACAAGATGTCCTTCCTCAAAAGAAAACACTCCCTTTAGTCAGCCTTCACTGTAGTTTTCCATTACCCACGTTCTATTCCTCTATTTGAATGATTGCAATTTTATATTATTATTTTCATTCGGTGGTCTTTAAAAGCTAAGAATATTCCCTAGAACATAAATTTTAAAAGACCTCCACAGCAAATCGGCTGTAGTTTAAAAGACAGAGAAGAGAGGCACTCAAAAAAAACCCAGGATATTGTAAATATATTAAGATTACATCGTTGGTTTGAGAGGTTTTGGCAGAACAGGAGAGAACAGTTAAAAATTAACTGTTTACTGCTCTTGTTCCCTCTATGTGCTATGTTTTTCTTACGCACAAATCTGCAAACCTCTGCCGCAGCACCGTGTTGGACACACGGCTAGTCCTGTGAACCAGGTCAGCTCTGAAGACACCAGGGTAAGGCCTTTCCATGGCTGAGAGCTTTCTCAACCGGACCTCCAGTCCAGTATAGTTATATTCCTTTTAACCAAGACGGCAGCAATGGTGATTAAGATCACTAGTGGAACATCAGGTAATTTTTCTGGAATCTTTCTAATGACAGTTTAGATGCTGTAAGCTCTCCATCAACTGCACAGTTAGTTCTCTCAGTTAAGAAAATGAAAACTAAAACCTCTTCTGTCCCAAGAGTTGTGAACGAAACTGTTACCCAAGAGGAAATCTCTCTCCCACACATGCATTATGGGACTGTTCTCTTCAGAATGGCTGAGGTTCCTGGATGAAGCAATAATCAAGAGCATGCTAATTACAGCACAGACTATTCTGAGGCATTTGCCATCATTGCTAATCATGATGTGTCACAGACAGAAACCAAGATTCCCAGCTTAAAACAATTAGAATCTTCTCCAAACAATTAACCTCAACATAAGGGTGAGATTCATCTCACCAAAATTTATTAATCTAAAAGCTAGATACAGAGTCTAAATTGGTTTTAGGTTCCCTCTACAGCCAATGAAAAGAGGCGATTTCACGTGCCTTTAGGAGGGATGAATCACTGCGGTGAGGCCTCTCTCCACTGATAAAGAGATGGAGCTAAATATCTAGCTTCACACTGCCTCTTAGGCTGCCAGTTAAATGAATCACAGCCTAGGGGAGGAAAATGCCAGTGATAATGCAAGTGAAAGAAATGGATAGAACATTCCTTCCTTTTTTAGCGCAGGGAGGTTAGTACTTTGATCATTCTGCCTGTCACCTTGGGTTAACTTCTCAGGATGTTTGAGACTTTTTGTTTACTTGACCTTTTGTTTAACAATCTAATATGATCAAACGCAGTCAGTTTCCCTGAGTAACATCAGACTGGAGATTAACAAGGGAATGCTGGCTGAAGAGCTGAGTTTTGAGAAGAGATCTGAAGCAGGAGAGAAAGCCAATACATTCCAGTTAAAATTCTTTTAGACTGGCTGTAATTTTTTTTAGTCCATCAGAGAACAGCCATAATGGAAAACTCAGCCTCCAGATAAAAATTAATAATGCCCAAATGAGAGTTGTAAGAATAAGATTTCATAGATGGAATGGAAAGAGGAGAGAGATTACAGGCTAATACATGCTCAGAACATGGCTCTGAGAAAAACTAACTGTGAGAGCACTTGAGCTAAAGACTGACTGGGCTTGAATGTAAAGACATTGACTCCTACTGTTGCTGTAAAGCAAGCAGCACTGCATCAACGTAAGCTTGATTCTGTGCTGTGTCCCTCATCCTGCCCCAAACGACCCACAGCCTCCCAAATCCGGATAACTCCACATCAGACAGGACAGTCAGTATTCTCGCATCCATTTTAATGATTTTTTCATTCTTTTAATGCCCAAAATTTCTATTCCCATATTTCTTGTGTTTTGATTTTACTGCAGTCAAATAAATCAAGGTTATAAATTAATAATTCTACCACTGTGAACTACATCCAAAATTCCAAATATAGCCCCTTTGAAGAGATTACATCCACAAAAATCCATTTGAAGGGACATTTGTTAAAATCCATTTTAAGAATGTAAAGGCTACCTACCTTTTCTGTTTGTTTTAAAATACAGTCATTAATTACGTGATAAATGGAAAATATTATTTTAGACAGGACACCTAGCTCATAGGTATGTTAATTTTGCAGTGTTAAAATGACTTTAATGCAGCTTGGTTTATAAGTCTATTTTTGTGGGATTTTTTCCCAAAGCAAAATACAAATAAATTAATTGTATAGATCTATAATCAAAACAGTGAGTTTTTGCTAAACTTATATCAAGCACCCAACTTATTTTACCCAAAACTTATCAAAAACCATTAGCCTGAGGCAGTCACTCACCATGGGAAATTTCAATATGAACACCATGTGTCTGACCAAGTTTTAACCTATTACAAAACAAACAAACAAAAAAACACCACACAACCTCAACAAATAACCAAAATAAAACTAGTAAAGAACATTACTGGTCTGTGTACTGCATTGTTACAAGTTTTGGCTAAAATTGAAGATTGACATTCTTTTTCTGTCTGTCTTTAACAACAAAAATAGCCTTATAAAATGTTAGTCACATCAGTAAACCTACAAAGGGAACTACATTTTTGTATAAAATGCCTCCGCAGAAACTGAATTTATTCAGTGTAGATCATCTTCCTGCTCAGGATCTCTCTCCCCAGATTTTCAGGTTCCAGATACCGTCTAAGAGCGAGCGGTCACTGTAGTGGCCCGTGGTCACTAGGTAGAAAAGACGCGTCCAGAGGATGACCACCGGCTCTGGATGGCATCAGTCCCTGAACCTTGAGATGGCTGAGCAGAATGAACCCCAACCTCAGGGTGACTCGGGTGAAAGTAAGAAATGATCTTCCTGTGTCACTGGAAGGGCTGCACTGGTCTGTAAGCTCCTCCTGGCATCTCACAGCTGTGGGAGAAGCAGCCCAGCCACAGGCAGCTCCGTGCCCCTGAAACGGCGATCAAACATACAAGGACTAACACAGAGCACACCGATTCCAGAAAACAGGAGGTAATTGTTCTGCTGTCCGATTTGGATCCCATATGTGTCAGAGCAACCAGGAAGGCAAGGAGGTCGCTCCTAGCGAACGGAGAATTTTGGTTTTGGTTTTTTTTTTCAGCTACCTCTAGCCAAGGCCAGAGCACAAAAAGGCAGGGTGGGCTGTCCTTAGCACGGCACTGAACACAGTTAGCATGGCTGTACGTGAAGAGTAGCACACAGGTATTGACGGCATCAAACAGGAGAGAACCACAAAGAACAGAAGAAATGTGCATTCATGAACTTGTCTTCTATTTACAGCATTTCCTTTCTAAAATACATCGAAAGCGTAACCCCTGCACACTCTGCTGAGTGTACTCAATTGCTTTTTACCCCAGGATTATATCTGAATAAGCAACTACAACATACTGAAGCACTCTGATTTTTCTTAAGTGAGTGTATACTACAGCATACACTATATGTATCTCTGTCTTATATGAGGATCAGGAGGGATATTCTCTGTTTCTTTAAAACAGAACTCAAAATAACCCAAATTGAATTCAAAAGAACTCAGAAAACAAGTTACACACTATAAACTCTATGGCAAGTGGCTTTCAAGACTGAGGCTGAAAGGCTGTGGTCCAGAATAGGCTTAGTCCTGCATGTCTGAGCAACACAGGGGATTGAAGTGCACTGCGACGATCTGACAGTGAAGCATCTCACTGGAACCAGTCACGCAGGAACTGGGATAGTGCAGCAGGAAACAGTGAGGAAGGGTCAGGAAGAAGCTGCAAAGGAATGCTAAGAATGCAGAAAAGAGCAGAAAAATCTTTGGTAACATTTAGAACTGGTAGAAACATTTAAAAGAGACAAGTTTCCCCAGAAATCCACCCACAGAGGCAGCATGGTAGGGATAAGCAACACACAAAAGCTAAGGAGAAAAAACAGGAACCCTTGTGGTTGCCTTCTTTTGTCCTCTTGCCAGTCTCAGCTAAACTCTTTGCTCTCGAGGCACCTTTTGATCAGCCATAGCAATGCAAAGGCTGTTTCCCCTGATAAAATCCCATTGGGACAGGGAGTTTCTTCAAGGGGCAGCTGAAGCATGGTGGAGCGGGAAGACTGTAGCCTGGGAATTTCATAGATGCCAGGGAGCATGGGCACAGTACAGGGAAGCCTCAAAACTGCTTCAAAACCCAAGAGCTGGCGTAGCCCTACCAACCTCAGAATGAAGCAGCATGAGCAAGGATGAGCTTTTAGCAGAAGAGGGAAAAAAAAAAAAAAAAAAAAAGGAAAGCTTCCCTTTGTTGCCTGTATAATACCTGTTCAGACAGATTGTGAAGAGTCTGTCAAACATACCTGGAAAACTGTCAGAATGTTTTGGAGCACTGGATGAATCATCACACATTAACAAAATGCCTTATAGCTCAGCTTCTTCACTGTGTGATTGCTGTGAAAAGCTTCAACGCTTATTTCATGCCTTACTCATTCTTCACCCTTCTTCCCTTTCCAAACTACCTTCAAGTTTTGCTTACTTCCTCTCTTCTCATCCATCAGTGGCCAAAAAATTCAGCTCAGTGCAGAGCAGAATAAGACATTATCTCTCCTAGAATATAAACTAGAGAGTAAAAACTGGGATTCTATTACTTTTTTTAAAATGCTTCTAATTCATTGCTACTGACTGTATAATTTAGAGCAACACATGGACCAAGACTAATTCAACAATGTCACACTTCAACAAACATATGCCAACTGTCAAACGACACTAGAAATGTCTGGCATCTGTTTAAAAATTTATTCCTGGAATTACTGCCATTGTTACCTGGCACCACCCAGATACAAAAAAAAAAAAAAAGAAGCATTTCTTGTGTATCTTACTTCTTTTTGCCTCTATATCCACTAATCCCATGAGACAAATTCCTCCAAAGAGGATCCTTTCCTGCAGTATTGTGGTCAACAGCTCCAAAGGGCCACAGTCAGGAAACATTTGGGAAGCGCAGCACGGAGAGTGAAACAACTGTAGAACCAGATAGTTTGGACACTGAGAATTTAGGAGAATTTCTCCAGCTCTGACTGGACTTCTTCAGTAATGAGCTGGCTGCCTTTGGGCTCCAGCTTCCCCTTGCCTCACAGTCTTCACTTCAGATTACTGCTTAATCTGTTCCTTTGACACTTACCCTCTTGTCCTTTCATTCAGGCCCCATCACTCTGGAATACTTTTCCCAGGTTAATCCCATATCCCCAAAGTAATGATACACTGAAACATTTTCATCTCTATTTTTCTTGCGTGCATAGCTGCTTCTCCCCGATCCCATCTTGTCTAAGTTCTCAGAGCGTGACCTGTCTAACACTCTGCCCCTGTCTCCTCCACGGGGCTCCAGACCTCCTGCCACCAACAGCAGCCGTGGGATCAGCTGCAGCAGTGGCAAAAAATATCACCCCTGAGGGTGGCAGGTCCTGGCTGCGAGTCACTCTGCATATCTCTGTGACAAGACGCCAGCTAGTAAAGCATTATGCTATTTAAGCTTGTTATTCTACTAGCCTATTTTTCCTTACTCTTAGCGGTTCTAGTTAGCGGCAGTTAAGAGTGAAGTACTGTTCTGTGGATGTTCTCTCCCTTGTTTTTGTTTAAAATAAATGCCTGCCTTCCTCCGGAAGGGGTGTGACAGTTTTTTTTATTGTTGAGACACAAGCAGCCTCCAAAGCCTTGGAGAAGGACTCTCTTAGCAACCCAACTAACATAGCATTCTGTAAAGAATAAATAAGTGCACAACTTAAAAATTCCTGACTGACTATTACTGTCATTCCTTTGCCTGTTCTTTCACTAGCTGGTATGCCATCTCATCCCACTCGCTCCTCCAGGTCTCTAGCGGAAGGAACCTTGGCATGACCTTGCTCATACCATAAACAACGTCTTCTGATTAGTGAAGGATTTAAATCCTGCATTAAATCTTTAGAAGAGATGACTCATATTCTACAACAGAAAGGTCAGTGGACACAGAAACTAAAGTATCCCAAGGAAACGATGTCATGATGGCTCCATAAATATTAAACTGACTTCTGCCAAATTCATCTTAGTTTTAACAAAGAAGATTAATATTACACTTTTACTAAACATTAGTATTCTAAAAATAATGTAAAGAGAGGGACTATTTTCTGTCTTTGATTAAAGCACACTGTTGAACAGTATCTGTATCAGTAAAGTGTTGAGTAGATAACGTATCTGCAGGATAAACAAGCACAAAAAAAGGAAGTTTCAGATGACCGACACATAACTCACTGAGAAACGCAGCTAACATATCTTGCTAAAAAAAGCACTTATGAACACTTGGCATTTGCATAGACATATTTTTACAGGTTGGGTAAAGTTTGTTGTTAGCTGGTAAGTGTAACTGTCACCATTCATTTCAGACAGTTTTTTGTACAAGGTCTTTTTTTGTTCTTAGGGAAGCAGACAGCTGAAATGCCAGAGATCTCCAAATACAGGCAGGCACATGCCACCACCTAAAGGAACAGCAAGTCTGAGGCCACTCAGGAATCTGAGAATTCGAGCTATGTGGGTGAACACAATTTTACTGGATGTTTGGTGCATGAGTATGAATATGCATGGCAGAAAAGCCATTACAGTAGCTTAAAAGCAAACTCAGGAAAAGCCAGGCACATCCACAGAAGAACTGAGAGACCATGAGGAAAAGGTTTGAAAAATGAGATTTTACACTGAGGGCTACATGAATGAGATTTGCAAATCTGAGCTTAAAAACAAAACAAAACAAAAAAAAACCAACAAAACGCTATGCTTTCTGTCCTTCATTCATCTGGTTTTCAGAAGAAACATAGTTTTCACATTCTTTATGGAGATAATGGGACTTCACTGTTCCGGAATTCACTGATCCCAAACAACTCAGCCAAATACTTCAGCATTTGGAACTGCTGCTGCTGCCAAAATTTGCCACCTGTACTGGAAATGTATTGTTTCTTTTGATATCTCTTAGGCCAAATACTCATTTTTTTCAATGCAAAAACTCAGCCTGTATTTCTGAAGCGTGTTCATATTAGTAAATCCAGTAGGGCAGAATACAATTTTCACTCACCTTGAGGATGACACATTCCAAAATTATTTGGATTAGCATGACTCCAGTGTGAAGAGGACTGGATGAGAGGCAGCTGAGACCAGTGTCCTCTTCTAACTGTCATACAACAACTTCTGCCTGGCACATAAGGTCAAGTGTGGTAAAATAAACACTGAAATAACAGTTTGCTTTTTTATCCAAGACACCCTTCCTAGCTCATGGACTGAAGAGAAATGCAATGAAGGGCATGGAAAGCCTGAGCACAGAGCTAATCTTAGGTGAAATTTTGAATTGGTGCAAATTAGCATTGCTCCACTTCAGTGCACAATGACAATTCACACCAGCTGAGAGGTGTGGTGACTGGTGACTCTCCACTGCAAATGCTGTGCTGTGCTTAAAGCGATGGGCAGCTGCTGGAAATCTAACTTCCCTGGGAGTCACATCTCACTCATCCTCAAGAACTTGAGCTCCAAATTTCTCTGGAGCAATAATTTTACATAGCTACCTTGGAAATGATGATGAAAGTATAATTTGCAAGGGATGTCTCCAGGAACAAAGAGAGTATTAATGTTGACCATAAATAGTAATTACAGTGGAAACACTGGCTGAGCTCTATTTGTTAAACACACAGAATTAAGACAGCATAATAGACTGGAAAAGATCAGTCACTGTAATCCCATTCATGAATTTACCAGGCTCTACCTTAAAAGCAATTTATTTTCTTGCCTTCAGTATCTTCACTGCAATACTTCCAGAGTGGTACACCTGCAACGGTTAATAATCTTCTAATTAGCAGTCCATGTTTACTCATGATTGGCTCATTCTATCAAAGCACTGGGCCTTGACCTCATGGCTGATGAGCATAAAATTGCTTTGTAGGAAAAAGTAATGTCTTTTATTAGATCAACGGACGTAGCTGGGGTGAGACAAACAAGATTTTAGGCCACAAAACCGTTCTTCAGGCTTGAAATAGAAGCAGAAAAATTCAAGTTAAATATAGCTTGGGAGCAGTTGCTCTGAATAAAACTTAATGATGGCGAACAATTACCCAATTTGGGGAAAAGGTATCCACAAACAAAATACTAGGGATGTTAATAAGGCGTGAGATGATTAAGCCATAGGATACCACGTGGGCCAGAAGAGATGCCATTAACTGCCAGCACTAAAATATTCTGTAGGCTCCTGTAGAACTTATGGAACATCCTGCCTAGAGAGCTCCAAAGCCACTGTATATGGGAGAATTCCACAAAACATACCACTGCGCATCCAGGCAGCTGTGAGCCCTCCGGTGCGTCTCAAAGCCGAGACTAGCAGCTGCCTGGGATGCTGGAGCTGCACCCCTCCCCTCGGGAATGATTTTGAGGAATACTCCTTCAAAAACACCTTCCTCAGATTCTTGATGGTTAAATTCTGAATATGTGGATTTTACGCTGCAGGAGCTAAAAGGGACAATACTTTGTAGCCAGCGAGCAAATGATGGCAGCACTACAAAAAAAAAAAAAAGAATAGAAACGGCATCTGCCTACTCCTCTGAACACAGTGAAAACCACTCCACCGTAACAACAGCTTCTGTACGCACCTTCAGCCGGCGGCAAGCGGCACACCAGCACTCGTTGGGTGCTGCACATACGTCTGTCAGTACAAGATCGCGATGTGAGTGCCAGCTCTGCGGGCTCCAAAGCTGTAAAGAAAATGAACACGACACCACACACCTAGATATCAGTGTCGCTGACATTTTTTACAATTACTTTACAAACTGCTGTAGGGTAAGGAATCTTTACGTGTCTTTCAATACTTCCATAGACTGATTTTATAAAAAGGAAGAACAGAGGGACACACGGGTTTGGGTGATTTAAGCTCTATTAGACAATATACTATTTAAAAATGCATACTATATACGTCACATCATTGTGTTTATCTGAAAAAACATTCAGAACTGTTGCTAACTCCACTCTGCCTCCATCTAACATCTCTCAAGACAGCTCTGATTTTAGAAGCATCTGAAACAATTAAAATTAAAATACAGGTTCCACAACGTGTACTTATGGTGAGACGTATTTACTTGAGAAAACAGTCCAGCTAGAGTTAACTTACCTTAAAAAGTGCTACTTGACATGAGTAAACTGGAGCTGGAAAGCTAACAGCATTTTAGGACTTTGTGTCTATGAGAAATAAGCCCGACTTTTAAAAAGTTCCTCCTAAAGGTTCAAAACATAATGGTCATCAGCCTCTGCACAGTCCTTTCTCTGAACAGCTTCTCTAAGAGAAGTAAACAAAGAATAAGTTTAGTTCTCTTGCCTTCCCTATCAGAAGTTTACAGAAACAAACAAAAAAAAAAATTCCTTCTCACTATGTTCTTGGATGCATTTCAAATAATCAACAGAAATTGGGAAAATGAAGAAGGCGGCAAAAAGATAGCTTGTCGGCCTTCCAGGGGAAAAAAAAAAAATACATATATTCACATACCTCTGTGCCTTCCCCAGAACTCCCAAAGGAATTGTAAAAAGGGGTGACATTTCCACCTACCCCATTACTAATTTAGGCAAAGGGAGAGCTTGCCAAAAAGCTATTTATAGCAAAGCCAGCCAGGGCAGGGGAGTGGGGGTCTGCAAGGGGTGCAGAAACAGGTGCAGCGGCAGCGCACATGACTCCGTCTGCCGAGGGAAGGATTGGCTAATCCCGGCCCCAAAATATGACATCTTGGGCTCATGATAGTCACAGGGCTTTTCCATCAGCAGGCGGGGCGGGGAAACGGCAGGGCGGGAGGGAAGGGCACTGCAGTGGGGCCCTATAAATTAGAGGGGAACGCGCCTTTTCCTTCAATGAAATAGCAAGGCAAGGAAGAGCTAAGTGGGGGAAAGTAGAGGAAAAGGGGTCAGGTGTAGGGGTTTTTCCCTGCTGAAGGTAATTTCAGCATTTCTAGATTTATTTTTCTCTCACTGCATTCCTGCTAAAGAAGCCACTCTACAAAAATGAAATACATCATAGGCATCGGAGGGTAAGTGCCTATTAAGATTATATATATATGTATACACTGCTTTCTCTTCCTATTTAATTGTTATAGGTGAGACTTAGATTATATATCTGACTGTAAAATAATACTATAGGATTCTAGAATAAGATGTAACTTGGTGGCTCTGAATTCATGCAGCTCTTACTTAATACAGAGAGCTCTGCAGGGTGACATATGCCAAATGTTTGTACTACTAAACAGGAGGTATGCTGCAGTGGAAAATAAAATATTTCAAGTAAATTCACGGGTCAGATGAAGGGAATGGCATGCCTCAGCTATGAAAAAGGATGTTTTCAACATAAGACTTTTAAAAGCTTCTTTGAAAGACAAAGAGAAAAAAAATCCTGCTTCAGGTAATATGGAGGGTGTAGAAAAAGCTTTTATTTATTCCAGCGAGGCAGGATTTAGAAGCAAGGCTGTGTGTGTGCTCAGCGCAGGGCACCAGAGCTCGGCGCATCCCGGCCGGCTGCAGAAGGGCTAGCAAAACCGACACCGGGCAAGACTTAGATTTACAACATGAGTTAAAGACAGCGTGAGACTTTCATAGCCTTTAAATAAAAAATTAGGAAGGAGCACCTTCAGACTTGACAGCTCTCCCCTTCGGAGAGGAAGATTATTCAGGGCTTTTGTATTAAAACGGGCCTGGCAGATATAAGTCTGAGTCATACTCTGAGAAAAGAGCGAGCTTCCCTCATTCATAATTCATTTAAGGCATTTTTAAAAAGCACTTTTTGCACGCCTGACTTTCACGAAGCGGCTTCTTAAGCTGATGAGCGCAAGCCTCCTAACGAGCGAGGCTGGTTTAGGGCGCTGAGTGCCGGTAAGGGTGCGTTTTAAGCCTACCTCGGAAGCTGCCAGCTCCCTGCCGCGGCCGGGCGGGGAGAGGAGCCGGCGGGCACCGAAGGCCGCGCGGAGAGGGCGGGAGGGCACCTGGGCGGCTGGACCCGCGCTGCCTCCTCCATTTTGGGGAGGCGCCGGCCGGGCTTCCCCCAGCTCGGGCAGCTTCGCGGGGAGCAAAGGCGGGGGAGGCCCTGCCAGCCCGCCCGCCCGCCGAGCCGCTCCGAGGGGAAGCGGAGATGGCGGCGCGGCCGTTGAGCGCGCGCGGGAAGCGGCGCGGCCGTTAGGACCGGCGCGAGCCTCCGGCGGACCCGCGCGCGCGCGCGGCTGCCACAGCCAGCTCCCGGCGGGGCGGGGGAGGCGGCGGCAGCCAATCGGCGGCCAGCGCGCGCCGCGGCGCTGGCGAGGCGGGAAATTCAAACGGGTGGGCGCGGGGTCCCCCCCTCCTACACACCCCCTCCCGCTGCGGGCCGGGGGTCCCCGCGCCTCTAACGCCTCTGTCCCGCCTCTCCGTGCAGTGTCACCAACGGTGGCAAAACCACCTTGACCAACAGAATCGTCAAGGCGCTGCCCAACTGCTGCGTGGTGCACCAGGATGACTTCTTCAAGGTAAGCGGCGCCCCCCTCCTCTGAACCCTCGGCTGCCGCTGCAGTGCCAGTCGTAGCGGGTCTTGTGCATGCTTTGGGAGTCAGGTTGGACAGCTTAGGAGTGACACGTTTTTCTGATTTGTTTATTTTTTAATAATAATGTAATGATTTATATTATTATTTTAAGATATTGTTTTATATTTTATGTTTATTTTAATATAACAGTTGCCGCAAAAGCTTCCTTTTAACAACAGATCTAACAGTAGGTCAAACTACTCATTTAAGTTAGAGCTTATTTACTGTACTCTGCACAAGTAATTTTCTCCATGTTGAGTTTTCCTCCTATTTAAATAAGAATGTTGCTCCTAACGAATACTTCAGGATGTAAGCACCACTACGCTGGTTTGAGTGCAGACACAGTTGTAGTGGGCAGCTTTGACAGCTCCGTATCAGAAACCCAGTTCCAGGGTTGCTGAAGAGGAACGCAGCAGCCCTGCGCCGAGCGGGGTGCTGTCTGCACCCAGCCTGGGAGAGCAGCGGGGGAAGCAGTCGTGGCAGAACCACCTCACTGAACCCTGTGAGCAGCAGGCGTTTTGCAGGAATTACAGTATAGCTGGACCCCACCGCATGTGGAAGTCCAAAAGATGGGGATGTGGCCACACGCTGTGCCATCCCCCAACACCTGGGGTGCTCCAGCATTGGCGGACGCATGCTGGTTTGTCCTGCCTCTGCAGGAGCATGTGCTGTACAGAACTCATTTGCAAGACCTCGTGCACAAATTTGGTCAGATAGGAGCCCTGTAAGGTAGAGGAGGAATTACACGTGACTTTGCATACGTCTCACTAGTGTGCTTAGCTCACAAATGCTGGCGCAAGTAAAGCTGTAACTAAGTGACCAGAAGTCATGCTGTGCTGCTATTAGAGCCGTTAGGAGTTAAAATAGCTATTCTTGAACATATAAAGTTTAGCAGTTACTTAACACTGTATTTGCATTTTAAGTTCTTATATATTGACTTACAAACAGGGGCCTGTAGTATTTTGACTAATAGCACCATATCCAGTTATTAACCTAAAACTCTTTGTCCAAAGTGGCTTGACTGAGCCAAGAAAACTTTTCAAAGTTCTTGGGGTTGGTGACAGGTGCGAACTTAAAATTTAACGTAGTCCAAATAGAGTCTGTAATTGATTTATTACGTGAACACTTGCTTTGTTGTGTATTGCAGTAGTGTCCAGGTTGTGATCGGATCTTAGGTAACTGATCACGCTGAGTTTGCAGCAATGTTTTATTGCTCACTATATTTCAGCCACAAGATCAAATAGAAGTCGGGGAAGACGGCTTTAAACAATGGGATGGTAAGAGCAGTGTTCGCTATAGGATGCAGTAATGTATACTTTTCCTAAGTATTTCTTTTTAATTATTAAAGATTTAACAGTAAATTTAATGTAACTTCAATTTTACAAGTTCATTTTATATTCTACTTTCAAGCCAATGTGGTCTGTGGTATTTGATTGTATACCTTTTTCCCACCCACCCCCTTTCTTCTAACTAGTGTTGGACTCCTTGGATATGGAGGCAATGGTGAGCACTGTGCGTGCGTGGATTGAGAACCCAGTGAAGTTTGCCCGTTCCCACGGGGTGAATGTTACGCCTGGCTCTAAAGAGCCAGCCTCCAAAGATATCCATATATTGGTCATTGAAGGCTTCCTGCTTTATAATTACAAGTAAGGTTTGGGGAACTATTAACTGTTTGCCAGGGAAGAACACCAGATCCTAGTGCCAGGGCTAAAACCTCCTTTTTACTAATACACCCCTCCTGCCTTGCTCTGAGGTAGCATGCATAAGAATTTTTCTCACGTAAAATGGACCATAAATGGTGGTAAAGTGAGGTGCACAAGCTGACCTTCTCGAGACAACGCAAAGTTCGCATTGAGGGCACACCCTTGAGCTCTAGGGCACAGGGAGGTTTAGACCAGAACTTGTAAATACCAAGCCAGCAGTGAAGGCGCAGGCTTCCCTCCTGGTCTGCCATCACAGTGCCTAAACCTTGACCTGAAAAGGTCACTGATGAGAATGAGGAGATAACTTGTTGTACACTCACTACTTGGAATCTTTTTGGGAATTTAGGAATAGTTATAGCATGTGATACATATGCTTATTTAACACTGACTAAATTGAGTTTAGTAATTAATTGTACATTGGAGCAAAGATCAACTACTTTTGCTTTTTTTTTTTTTTCATATGGGAAAAATGCTTGGCAGGAAGATAAGGAGACAAGACTAGCAGTGAAGAGAAGGAAAAACCTCCAATAGATAAATATCTAAACTTCAGAAAACTGCATGCATAAACATGACAAGCAAAAGATTCTTGGCTCTAAACTGTAGTTTTGCTTACAAAACTCTTTCAAGAGAACAAGCTGTGCGTGACACTTAGCAAAACCAGAGTTGTTTCTAGGCTGTACCATAAGCAGCACCATTCCAGCTTTGCAAACTGAATGGAAAATGTAAAATGGCAGTCTCGGACTATCTATACCAAGAATGGCCAACCCGAGATGGCGCTGGCAAACTGCCTGGTGTTCTTGGCCGGTCTCCGGGGAGGTAACTTTTGATATCTCTCCTGAAGGTTACAAATACCTCTGAAGCACTCCGTCTCGTTAACAGGAGCCTTTCCTGAGTCCAGAGGGAGTATTTCATCCGCAGACCTGGACCTTGCTCAGATCGTACTATATTAAGAATTTATGCAACCCTCAGCAGGCTTTTAGAAGTCTGTCAGTCCCACTGGGCTCAAACTAGGTTTGCTTTAAGGAATTATTTTTTTTTTCTGGGTTTATTCTCTTCAGCCTCATAGGAGTGCAACGCAGTAAGCTGTGGTCTAGCTAACTCCCGAAATTTCTGGAAAAGAGCATGAGCTGATGAGCCTTGTACCAAATCTGTGTGCCTGTGCACGTTTTGACAGCTCGCTTCTGCACAACAGGCCAGACGGCTTGCTAAGTCCGTTCGTGTCAGATTGAATTGCAGCTTTGGTCTACTGCAAGCAGAACTTGAAATTATCTAGAAAAAGAGTTGGGGTTCACACTCCAGGTCTTCCCAGCCCAGTGTCTGATCCTCCCCAGTAACTAGTAGCAGGTATTTGTGTGGGAAAAGGACCTGCCATACCATTCTGACCTTCAAAAAAACAGCCTCCTCCATGTTTTATAGCTACTAAAAACCCCCCGTAAATTAGCTTGTGCCTTAACAAAGACATTTGCACTTCTCTGATCTAGAAGAGACAAATACAAGAGGGGCAGAATTTTTTTTTTAATGTCTTTCAGGGGTGATTTAACACTTTCCTCTGTCAGAAAAAAATAAATAGATGCTTTCTTTCTACCCCACCCTAGACCACTGATAGACCTATTCGATATACGCTACTACCTGGCAGTTCCGTACGATGAATGCAAAAGGAGGAGAAGGTAAGAAGATTCTTTGATGCAAGTCTAATCCTTCCTTCCTTCCAAGAAAGACTCTATTAGAGGCAAGCCTTCAGGCTACCTTTATGTTGCTATTAACAGGATATATTGGCATCACAATTGGAATTACAGTTGAAAATTTTAATATAAGCGGAGAAAGAGACTTTCACATGGCTTTTTCTGAAACTGCAGATCTGGCAGTCCCCTCTGGGGGAGGCTTGAGGAGATCAGGACGCTGGTGCAAAAGGAACAGTCATTGCATGCTTCCCCGTGAGCACCAGTAAACCTCAGAGACTGCTTGCTTTGCCTCCATTTGCACCTGTAGCTTCTGCATTCACTTGGGGTGCTTAAATAAACTTGTTGCAAAACACAGACCGATGCCGATGAGAAACTGGACTGTGACGATCAGCTTTTACACAAACACAACCCAGCAGCTGTCAGTTTAGCTTCAGGCTCCTGCAGCGTGACCCTGGCAGTCCTGATGTTCTTTTCCATTTTGATGTTTGCAGTACGCGTAACTACACTGTTCCCGACCCACCGGGTCTCTTTGATGGACATGTCTGGCCCATGTACTTAAAACACAGAAAAGAAATGGAGGACAGCAGCATTGATGTCGGTAAGCCTCCCTAAATACAAATCCCTCAGCGTTGTACTTGGGATTTTAAGGAAATCTGTAATTTAATTCCAGGAAACTTTAAGTGTAATGATGCAAAGCACTGTTTTTACTGTTACCTTGTAATCTTGGCCTACTTTCTGTTCAGATAAATAAATGTAGTTTTATAGCTAAGAACTTCTTCCCTTTGTTTCATATTATAAGCACTTATGGGGGGGAATAAAAATACCACATTCTTTATAATGAGATAAGAGATTTTGTAGGCCATAGCTTTTTCAGGATGGTTGTGTTTTTCCAGTTGGAAAATAAGCTATCATTTGGGTCAGCAGAGTATGAAATATTTTAAAACTCATTACATAAACTTTGTTCTGATCAGAAACCTACAGCCTGACTCCATCTTTTCCTTCCAGTTTATTTAGATGGACTGAAGTCTAGAGATGAACTTTACAATCAAGTCTTTGAAGATATTCACAACAAGCTTTTAAATTGCTTATAGGTAAATGCGTCCCTGCTTCGGAGGGGGTGAAACAGGCGGGACTGGTGCTGGAAACACCCTGCTCCTCTGGTCAGATAGTCATCCTTTCCCTTCTTGCTTTTTAGGGTCTCAGAAGACCTGAAAGACCCATGTACAGAAGGATGTAAATATACTTAGAAGTCAGAATGAGGGTTTATTTGTGTAAACTCTTCTTATACTGTCCTTGGAAAGTATCTTTTGTATATAATTGAAAAAATGAAGATAACTTATTCACAACTCCATGATGGACAGGATTGTTTTGGTTGTTTTGTGGTTTTTTTTTTAATTTTTCTTATTTTATATTCCACTGGCTTAAACATAAGTTGAAAATGCATTTTTATAATGGAACAAGTAGAGCTGTACTGGGAAAACTTACTCTTCTGCTTCTGTGCTTCTGCAGATACTAAGTCTTTATGTAATGGCTTGTTTGTAATGTCATCTCTTCAACTCAGTAAAAATCAATTTAAAATTTTTTTCTCCTTTTTTTTTTTTCTTTCTGCTTTTGGAGGTCCTATTTTAATGTCAGCCACCATTACTGTAGTGGAAATAGGTACAAAAATCACCCAAAACACACAACAGCCTCTACTTTTTCATATGGCATTTGAAATTCCTTACCTGTGAAGCCTCAAACCTCCTTTCATGTGTTGCTGTTTGGGTTTAAGTGGTAACACTGGCCTGGAAACCCTCTTCAGACATCCCAACAAGAGTGAGATTCTCAGAGGTGATCATGGGAGGTGAACAGCACTTCAGCTATCTTCAAACTGGTGGTATGAAACCAGTTTTATGTCAGCCTCAGCTTCTCAGCCTTTCTCACTTCATGCTCAAAACAAATTAGCAAGTGAAGATACTACAGCCCGTTTTGCACAACAGTCAAGTGCTTCCCAAGGTGAGAAGTTTGGACAGAAGCCTCGGTTTCTGCCGTTTGGTCCTAAATTCTCCCACCAGCTGAACCTCAAGAGGGAGGAATGGCTATTTTCTGGAATTTAAAATCCCGAAGGCAAATCAGTGGGATTTCTCAGGGGATGAGAGTAGCAGCCTTGAATTAAAATTGTGCTACCTTAGGAAACTCTTTTTGGGAATTAGTACTGAAAATGCCATCCTAGTTTCAGTTTGAAACAGTGTCCTTGGAGTACACGTGCAGTCTATTTACCAATAGATTCTCACTGTGAAAGTGTGAGGAGTCCATGCTGTAGAGAGCTGTCCCTTATACTCCTGTGTAACCTGCCTTCAAAAACATGTCCTGCAGAGGAGCTTACACTCAAGTGCGTTCTCTATTTTTGGCAAAATCCTGCATTAAAGTGCCCGATGGTACGATACAGCTCTGAAATGTAGGTACAGGAGGTTCTGCTTTTTCAAATACTTCCAGTAAGTGTAGAAAGTCTACAGCTTTCTTATTCATCCATGTCCTCCCTTTCTAGCAAAACAAATAGAACATCCGTGGAAAGAGTTTTACTGATTTTTCTGTTGATAAGCTTTTTCTCAGTGAGATAAAAAAGCCTCCCACTCCAAGCAAGATAGCACAAAAGCAGTACTTGGGCAAACACAATCAGAATATTGAAATAAAACATAAAATGGAGCATGAAGTGCTTGAGAAAGGAACTGGGATATTGTTCCTGAAGCAAAACTGAGTGGTAGACCTTTATTTTCCTGTTTATCACGTACTTTCTTTGAGAACAGCATTCTGCCTGAGTTTCCTTCTTTATGAATAGCGCAACTCCTATTCACCGGGCTTTCAGGCAGAACCTCTGCCCGTGAGCCAAATGGTGCCCCTCACCCGGCCAGCCCCACGGGAAGCACGCGCAGCACAATGGTGAGTGCCATGAAAAACGTCATCTCCTCTCTGCCCCGTCCGCTCGGATGGGTCTGTGCTGCCACCAGCCCGGGGTAACATCTGCACTTGCGTGTGCCGGGGACAAGAGCAGCTCGCTGCAGCTGTATAGACCAGCCTGGCCCATTTCAGCTGGAAGGGACCTGCAATGGTCATCTCGTCCAACTGCCTGGGCACTTCAGAGCTGACAAAAAGGTACAGCGTGTTGTTAAGAGCGTTGTCCAAATACCTCTTGAACACTGACAGGCACGGGGTGTTGACCACCTCTGAGGAAGCCTGTTCCAGGGTTTGACCACCCTCTCAGTAAAGAAATGCTTCCTGCTGTCCAGTTCAAAACTCCCCTGGTGCAGCTCTGAACCATTCCGAGGCATCCTGTCCCTGAATCCCAAGGAGAAGAGCTCAGCACCTCCCTCTCCATCTCCCCTCCTCAGGAAGCTGCCGAAAGCAATGGGGTTGCCCCTCAGCCTCCTTCCTCCACGCGAGACAAACCCCGAGCGCTCAGCCGCTCCCCGAGGACGTGCCTGCCAGCCCCTCACCAGCGTGGCTGCCCTCCGCTGGAGCCATTCGAGGACCTTCGCGTCCTTCTCAAATGCTGGGGCCCAGCGCTGTAGCTCTGCACAAACGACAAAAGACCTGGTTGCAGCGTTGTCCTCGGCTACTGGCTAGCTCCAAGCTAATAATAAACTTTCCACGCTGCTCCGCGCCTGGTAACGAATTGAGCTTAACTACTGTGGTGAGATAGGTTGAGATCTGTCAACCCGCTATCGAAATACACAGGCTAAAGATAGTTAGTGCCATTAAACTGATGTGCTAAAGCACATGCAGTGCACCACGCATAAAAAGTTCACCATGTTAAAGTACAAAACTTCTCACGTGGGATGAGTGTGGTGATCTTTTGGGCACTAAAATAACTTTGCTATGGTGTCAGCACAGCTCACTTCAGAAGATTTTTGGGCATGCCTTAATTAGAAACATCGCTCCAGAAAAGCAGCTGCCACAGATTAGCAAAAAGTCACCCCAAAACCACCAAGCCTGTTGTGGGGAGTCTTTTAAACGGCCTGGTGAAGCAGCCAGCAGCAAGTCACATCCACCACCTTGTCATGTTACACCAGTATTTTTCCGACTGTCTGGCTGGAATGGGGCTGCCGCAGCCAGAAACGAGACACGAATACTGATGGCATCACCCACACTTCCACAAGCTATAAAAAGGCATATTTCCTTGTGTGCAACCCCGTGCGTGCCTGGAGAGACCCACAAAACTATAATTACACCGTTACGCCAGCCGCTCGGCAATGGCAAAGCTGGGGAACGCGTGGGCCAGGGACAGCACACTGCGACTTGTCACCGATACCTTGTAAGTCCATTTGACATCGTTCCATGGAGCGTTTCCCGCAGATTAGCTGCAGCTCTGCAGGCTGGCAGGAAAACAAAAAAAAAAGCAGCCTCAGCTCCCCAGCGGGATGTGGCATATAATTTCCATGAGGGTTTCCCCACGTTAACGGGTTTAACCCTCACCTGATAAGCCATGCAAAAGCATTTTGCTTTCATAAAGACATATAAGGGAAAAGACACTGCGCTCGCTTCAGGCCAGCCTCCTGGAAGCAAAAATCGAAGCCTCAGAAAGGCACTTTGATACTCTGCCCACAGAGGCTACAAAACGCCCCAGGGCGGCGTTAGCTCCAGTTGCAAAGAGGGGAACTGAGGCAGAACATCCCAGTAGGTCACATCGCCGAAATCACCTGGGGAACAGCATACCCCCTTGTTTCGGAGCACCACCCTCGTTCCTGTAGCGTTAGCATTAGCTGAGTTCCTGTAGAATCTGCCTTCTGGACACTTCCTCCCCAGTAAATCCTCCTCCAGGGTCAGCAGGAGGTGTTTTCCCCCTCCTCTGCAGCTGTACATGGTACTGCTGAACTCGTGCCAGCACTCTGCAATTAAAACCTTCTAAAGCAGCTCACCCTGTGGGCAGCGGCAACAAAAACACCCCAGATTCTCCTTTTTAAAAAAATGTTTTAGTGTTCTCTTCTGCATCCGTCAGGATGAGATCTCCCGCTACCACTCCCTCTGTAGCAGCGTACCTGCCGGGCGGCCAGGGAGGAGACGGTCGCACCGGCCAGGGTGAATGGCCAGCGACTTCCAAAAGCCTTGAAACAAAAACCCGCGGCGCGAGGAGCATCTGGGAAGCCTTAGCACTATGTGAACTTTGCACAGCACGGGAACAACTGTTGCTATAGGATTTCCATACATCCTGTCACACATTGGCGCTGGTGACGAATGGCTCTGCAGGAGTGGATCAAATGCCCAGGACTCCAACTGAATCCATACCCCAAATCCCAGCCCCAAGGACTCAGCTTGGGAACGACAACGGCCCCAAGCCCCCCAGCCAGGCTCTGGTGTCCCCTACCACAGCTGGAGCCCCCCTCCAGCACCCTGGGGCCACGGCAGGGACCCTGCTCTGCCCTGGGGGGACGCCACCAGCCGGGCAGTCACGTCGTCGCCCCCGGATGCCAAGCGCCTTGGCCTGGAAAAACAGGGAAGACTAAAATTATCCTCGAGCCTGCGTGCCCCGCGGGTTGGGATGAAATCTACACCCCGCAGGACGTCAGCGGGCAGCGGCCGGCGCATGGGGCTGCCCAGCAGCCGGCACAGACGGTGGCACGGAGCTCGTCCCCTCCAGCCAGGCTGTGCCCATCTCATCGCCACTCCAGACCCCTGGGGAGCTGGAGGGGGGGACACTGGAGTGACAAATAAAGCCTGAACTGAGCAAATTCCCTCAGCCCAGAGCACGGCCGGAGGAAAATCTGCCACTGCTCCCCCCCGCTGCAGTGCTGGCGAGCCAGAGGGACGCCTGCCATCCGCTGGGATTTGGCCGGTGATTCCCTCAGGTCAAATTCAGCTGGATCTTGGCTCCGTCGCCACAGGGCCATGAGCAGCCGGAACGTCCTCGGTGCTCCCAGCGGAAACCTGGCCCGGGGCTCTCATGCATGCTCTGCGACTTGGGACCTCGTCCCCTCGAGGTCCCCAGGAGGCCAAGGGCGAGGGGAGGGGGTCCAGCCCATGCTGGCGCTCCAGCCCTGGCCACCAGCCGCTCTCCCATGCTCACTGGTGATGCCAGAGCCTGGCAGCCCTTCCTGGCCCCGATAATTTTGGGGCTAATTCCTTGTCCACTCTGTTCCCATGCAAAATGGGATCTGACGAGGCCCCTGCAAAAAGGAGATCCCTGGGGAAAAGGGCAGGGACCCCACAGAAACCTGGGACCCTCACCGCACCCAAGGGCCTTCGCCGAGCCCCAGGGACCTCCCCAAATCCCCCAGACCTTCTCCAATTCCCAGGACCATTCCCCAGATCTCCCTGAGCCCCCCAGGCCTCCCCCAGGGTCTAAGGCATCCCGCAACCCAGCCCCGTCCCCAGAGCCCCCTGCAAGCCCAGAGGGAGCTCCCCCAACAGAGTCAGGGCTGATAAGGAAAAAAAAAAAAGCCTTCTGCCTCCCAAATAAAGAAAATGGCTTTGGGATGGGAGCTCAAACACCATTTGGGGCACGGCAGAGGAGCTGTCACCCCATGGCGCATCCTTGCCCCCTTCCCACTGTTGTCCTCCCACGGCAGGAGCCAAGGCAGCCGCCCCGGTGCACGGAAACCTTTATTTTGTTAAAAGGGGGAGCACCCGGCGGGCCGGAGGGCCGGGGCGGTGGGCAGAGGGGTGCGATGGCCCAGGGGGAGCAGGGGATGGGCCGGGGTTGGGCCCAGGGCTGCGACAACTTGGGCCACGCAGGAATCAGTCCTTGGTCACGGCTCGCACATGGCAGACACTGAGCTGCTGCCAGGGTTTAGAGGAGGGGTCTCCCCGCCAAAACCCTCCCCCAGGCAGGGCGCTGCGGTAGCTCCGAGACCCACTGCCTGGGTGGGACAGGGAGGGGAGGACTGGTCCCCGAGGCCTGCGGCAGCGAGGGGCAGAGCAGCCAGGAGCACAGGGAGCGCGTGGACGGCAAGCCAAGCAAGAGCTGCACGCAGGAATCCAAAACCCAGGTGAGCACCACTCAAGCCCCCTGCAGTGGGGGTCTCCAGGGAAGCACAAGCCCCCCAGCATGCCACCGTGAGCCCAGCAGAGCCTGGGGACATTTACCGAAGGCTGTCGGTGGACCAGCTCCTCGGGCGAGCAAGGGGCAGAGCCACTGAGGTCCCTTCGGCGCTGCCTGCCGCTGGGGGTCAGCAAGGGGGGATCCAGGAAGGACGACCCAGCCCCGGCCCGAGGACAGCCGACCCCGGCACCGACCGAGTTAGCGGATGCTGCCATCTCCCTCACCGCTCTGCAGCTTCTCCCGCTCAATGGACCACACCAGCTCCTGGACAAACTTCATCTCAGAGGCCACCTGCTTGGCCAACGCCTCGTAGTGGTTCTCCAGCTTTCGGTAACGCCTCTTGAGGCCATTGGCCACCTGTACCACACTCTTGGTCTCCTCCTGTGCCTGCTTCTTCAGGGCCTCTGTTTTCTGCAGTTCCTGCCGGATCTGGCGGAGGTCCTGGCTGATGCTCTCATTCTCCTCCTTGTACCACGACTCCTTCTCCTCATAGATGGACAGCAGGGCCTCGATGTCCTCCTGGAAGGACTTCTTGTTCCTTTCCAGCTCTCGGAGGCTCTCCTCTGCTGCAGCCACTTCCTCCATGACCTTGGAGAAGCGCTCAAAGTTGATGTACGTGTTGTTTGGCGGCATGCTCGAGTGGGACTTGATGGTGTACTCCTTCAAGCGCGTGGTCTTCAGCCGGCGGCGCTCGGGCTTCTTAGAGTTGTCTTCATTGCGGACGTTCCTCCTCTTGATCACCTGCGGAGAGGTACAGTCGCAGGCGTGGGGCACAGGCAGGACAGCAGGAGCTGGACAGCCGTGGCACCCACCTGTGGTCCAGCGCCACCAAACCAGCCCCAAACAGGGGGCTGGAAGAGTAGTGGAGAGCTGCATCAATACCCACCCCCAACCTCCTGGACGTTTGACACCCAAATGTGCCAATTATTCAATGTCTCACCTTAATCCAAGGGTGTTCCAGGCTTTGAGCGATGGTCATCCGCTTCCTGCAATGACAGCAAGGCTGTGACCAAGGGGCAGAGGCTTCGCTGCCTCTGTTCCAGTTAAACTCCTGGAAATGCAGCTCGGATCCTGTCACCTTTGGAGCATGACTGAGCCCAAACTCACCGTACTCAGGGGCTGCCCCAGAGAGGGGCCCATGCCCTCAGCCAGCCTCCCGAGAGCAAATGCACACAGAAGAGCCCGCAGGACCCTCCCAACAGAGGGAGCACCACCGCTCCCACCCCAGCACAGGGTCCTGGGTGCTCCGGTCAGCCCTTGATCCCTTCCAAACTCCATTCCCCCCTTTTCAGGTGAGCTGCTGCGCCCTCACGGGGGTCCCAGAATTCACCCCATGCCTGATACGGAGAAGAGGCTGTTTTCCAGATGTTTTGCAACACCTACAAGCAGCAGGAGGGGAACAGGGGGATAAATGGGATTTATAAACAACCAGCACAACAGGGATGAGCCAAGGCCAAGGCTGTCAGCAGGCGAGCTCAGAGCTAAACCCTAGCGTGGCAGGAGACGTAGGAGCTGCCTCTACGCGGTGGGTGGGGGCAGGAGGGACCGTCCCCTCTCTCAGGGTAATCCCCAGCCCTGCTCCCTCTCTCTCACTTGGGGTCCTTGACAAGCAGGCGGCGGATGAAGTCCTTGGCCAGCTCGCTGGTGTTGCTGAAATACTCCTCGTCAAAGTCGTAGTTGACAGCAGATATGTTGGTCAGGGTCTCTTGCTTCGTTTCCCCGAGGAAAGGGGAGGCTCCGCTCAGCCTGCGGCGAAAGCGGGCTGTGACACCCCAGAAAGGCAACAGCCCGAGGTGGGGGACTCGCCCTGCAGCGCCTGTCTCCCCCAGACACCCCTCATACTCACAGGATGTAAGTGATGACCCCGATGCTCCTGGAAGAGAGAGGAAGACGAGGCTGAAGCCCCGCAAAGGGTTGTTGGTCCCCTCTCCCTGTGCTTTCAGCAAGAGGGGAGATATGCCGGCACGAGCCTGGTCCTGGGGACCAGCCACTGGTGCCACTGGTGTCGGCACTGGAAGGTACTTGGGAGGAGACTCACTCACCACATGTCGGCCTCCAGCCCCAGGGGTTCGTAGTTCACAATTTCCGGAGCTTTAGAAGGGAAGAGGGGAGGAAACAGGCTTATTTTGGGGGAAGGAAGCCTGTCCCCGCGGGTGCATCCTGGCACCTGCCCAGCCTGCCGCACCAGGCCTTTGGGCATTTCTCCGGGATTAAGCCAAAGCTTTCAGAGCCCAGAGGAGCCCCACAGGAACACCGCAGCCAGGTCTCACCTACGAACTCCGGGGTCCCAAATATATTCTTGAACTCATTCCCAGCTTCAATCTTGTGGGCAATCCCAAAGTCGATGAGTTTGATGCGAGGGTTTGGCGCGTTCTTGTCCAGCAGCATGATGTTCTCCGGCTGCAGGGGGAGAGGAGCGGGCTTTTACCTCACACACTCACCTGTGGGAGCCTCCTGCCACCCTGGGCTCCTCTCCTCAGAGGAGAGGACACATGCCTCAAGCAGGGAGAGATCCCAGAGCCAGCCCCACTGCTCTGCCGGAGCCTGGATGCTCATCCTCACTCCTCAGCCACGGAGCATGGGGCGTTTGCACCTCCCTCACAGACCTCACCTTCAAGTCAAAGTGGGCGATGCGCTTGGAGTGCAGGTAGTGCACCCCGTCCAGGATCTGCTTGAGGAACTGGGTGGCCTCCTCCTCCGTCAGGGACTCCTTCTCAGCCAGGAAATCAAAGAGCTCGCCACCGGAGACCAGCTCCAGGATCAGCACCACGTCCGTCTTGTTCTCAAAGATGTCGTGCAGCGTGATGATGTTGGGGTGCTGGATCTCCCGCAGAATGTCCACTTCCCTCTCGATCTCCTCCCGGCTCACGCCCCGACGGCTGGATGACAGCCGACGCTTCTTGATGAATTTAGCCGCGTATTCCAGGCCCGTTTTCCTCTCCCGGCATTTCCGTACAATAGCAAACTGGCCGCTGTGGGATGCGTGGAGGAGGTGAGGAGAGAAGCTCCTCCTGCATCGCACGCGCCCGCGTGTGCCTGGCAGCGGGGTCAGCACCAGCACAAGGACGGGGACGCCCCGTTGTGCAGGAGGACACGCGGTTTCCCCCAGGTCTGCTGGCACGCTGCTGGTGATGCCCACCTGCTTGCAGGGTTTTCACGCCCCGGCACCGCCAGAGCAGGCGCGTAAACCCCAGTGCTGCCCACCACGGAGGAAGGGAATTCCTCCCAGGGATGCGGCAGCTGCTGACCCTCCCAGGGCTGCGTGGGTGCTGCTGATCATCCCAGGTGGGAGATGCCCACCAGCTCTCATTGCCAGCCAGGAGCTCCCAGGCTGCTCCCAGGAGAGAACACCGGAGCCTGGTGGGGGGTGTTCCCAGGGAACGATAAAGCTCCGATGGGGAAAGCGGGCAGGGGGAAAAATGCCTGAAATAAGAGTAACCGACAGTTCAAAGCGCGCTGTGGTCAGGGGCTGGGGGGAGGCAGGGCTCTGGCATCGACAGGCGCCGCTGACACCAGTGCTGCTGCTACGGCAGGATCCTGGCCCTTGTCCCTCCTGGCCCTGGCCGAGCCCCCTGCGGCCCCGCTGCCGGGATGCACAAGGGCCCCTCAGCACCCTCCCCCGAGGACAGGATCCATCCCACGTCCCCAGACTGCTCCTTCCCCTCCCTGCTGCCCTGGCCATTGCCCATCCCCGCCACCATGTGGTGACGTATGGTCCCCGTCACCGGCCTCTGAGCGCGCCGGGACCCAGCACTCATCCCTGGATCCCACAGCCCCCTCCCGGGTAGGGACCAGTCCTGGTGGGATCCGGCCCCCAGGCACCACGTCCGTACCCACGGCTCGTATCAGATCACAGCCACAGCGCAGCCCTGAAGGGGAGGGGGATCCCAGAAAAAGACCCTGGAAGCTCCCAGCCTTTAAAAAAAAAAACCCAAAACCGCTAAAACCACCCTACGTGTTTCTGCTGTATAACTATTTCCCGGTGCCTGGGAAGCCCCGGTTGCAGCAGCCCCCGAGTGCCGGCACGGGGCTGGTGTGGCCGAGGCAGCACTGGAGGATCCCAACCCAGCCCACGCTCCCCCCACCGCCGCTGCCTTTGCATCCTGGATGATTAAATCCCGTCTGCATGCAGTGATTCACCCCCAGATCTGTCCCGCAGGCGCAGCGTCAGGCGGCAGCGACCGAGAAGGGCCGGAAGTCGCCAGCACCAGCCCGGCAGCCTTGGCCCAACCCGGCCAGGACTGGAGCTCTGCAGGGAGCTGCTAGGCCTGTCCAGATACAGGAGCGAGTTTAATGTTAATTAACACCTTTTTTTAAATATATAGCTGCCAGAGGTGCCTGGCTCTCAGCCCCCAGACCCACTGCCTGCAGGTAGCAGAGAGGTGGCGCAGGGGATGCCACCGGCATGGGGACACCACGAGGCCTGCAGCTACTGGGTGAAGCTCCCGACCCGACCCAGCCCGCCGCTTGGGCAGGGGGTGCAGCCATGGAAGCCCCCCCCCAGAACGCGGTGAGAACTCACCCACCTGCCCAGCTCTTCCCCCATCTCATAGAAGTCCTCCACGCTCTCCTGCCGGAAGGTGGACATGGCTGCGGGGCCCCGGTGGTGCTGAAGCCGCCCCGAGCCTTCGAGCGGAGGAGGACACGGGGGAGCAGCTGGGATCAGCACCTGTGGCACCACAAAAGGGGGCTGACGCTCTGGGAGCCGCACACCGACACCAGCGACGGACCCGCTGCGGCAGCTCGGGGGCCAGGACCCGGCGCAGGGACCCCATCCCCCCGGGCTGGAACAGAGGGCAGGGAGCCCCGAAGCAGTGCAGCCCCATGCCGTGCTGCGCCGTGGGGTGGCTGGGGTCGAACCCCAGATTAGTCCTGCCTTCCCCACCCCCCGGCAAAGGTCTCACTGTGCCCCCAGGCCTGTGGGCACCCCCTGCCTGCCCTGGCCCCATGGGGATGCCCTGGAGGCAGAGAGCAGGGAGTGGGGCGGTGGCTGCATGGGCCCCACTCAATCCCGAACCTCTCGTCACCACTGCCACTGCCACCCAGGTGTGGTGGAGGGACCCCCCACCCTGCCCCATCGGCCCCAAATCCACACACCCCCACACCCACAGCCCCCCTAGACCCAATCCCCTCCAGCCCCTCCCTGCCCCACTGCCTCCAAACCCAGAGCTCCCCACTTCTGATCCCCCACAGCCCCTTCCTGCCCCATAGGCTCACACCCACAGCCCCTGCCTGCCCCATGGACCCCAAACCCACAGTCCCTCCCTGCTCCATAGGCCCCAAACCCACAGCCCCTTCCCCATCCCATAGTCCTCAAACTCAGAGCCCCCCC
>WHYT01013077.1:15066-77457 GCA_009806455.1 Tetrax tetrax
CGTCCTTTGTTTTTTTTTTTTTTTTTTTTTTTTCCTAATTCATCTTCCTGGGACTAATTTCTAGTTTAAAAAACAATTGAGAATAGCTAGTCTCCCCACGCAAGAGAGTCTTGTCTGGTTTGTCTGTGCCAGTGAATTGGCTACCGTATTAATCTACCAGTTATTATTAACAGTTATCTTGCTGGGTGACTGGGGGTGGTGGGTACTCTATTTATAATCATTTTTTGCATTTCAAAATGCACTAATGTCTTGGAAAAAAAAGTTACATTTTTCTATTCCAATCCTTCATTGGTGAGTGGTTGTCTTTAGATTATAGATTCTAAAGAGCTGGAGTCTGCCTAGCAGAAGCAGCCTCTTGAGCACACCTGCACTGTCATACCATTCAGGGAGCATCCTGTGCAACCCCCTGTAATTCAGTTAAGTAGGGCTCAGTTGGCCATAACCTCAGTAATTTGTGTTCATGGGCTAGAGTTTCTTAAAATGGAAATATTAAATATTCAAAAAAGTTAATAGTAGTTGAATAGGAAAGATAAGACATGACCAAAAAGGGTAATCAGCAAGTCAGGGTAGAAAAGCTAATGAATATAATCTTACTGGAAAATACTGCTTCTTTTACCAAACCAATAACTCCATGTAGGAATAACTTTCTAATTGCATTGTTAGTGATTGTGTTATGTCATTTAAAGACAGACAGGGCACGGAGGGTAGTTATACCTGCTCTGTGACCTATTTTCTGTATTGAACAACTCAAGGGTCCAAATTTCCACACCAGAGTGTATAAAGCCATGCAATCGTCTCCAGCAAGGTGTCTCAGTGCAGGCTGGGATGCCCATTCACAGACACAGATCAAAATGGAGGAATAGAGAGTCAGAATGGAATGGAATTTGTCAGCATCCAGGATATTTGAAAAGGGCTCAGTTGTCTAGCTCGCTTCTTAAGAAGCACTGATACAACACAGTGTCTGTACCAGTACGCTTCTACCACTGAGTGTGTCTGTGTGTCATATACACATCTGTGAGAATATCTGAAAATTCAGCTACTGTAGTTTTTTTTAAACAGTATCATCAGATACCAGCTGCATTGAGAGTCAGAGTTATCAGCTCCTCAGTGAGCAGTAATTAAAAAGAACATAACCCACCTGTTTGGTGAACTGCACATGCACCGTGTCATCCAAATAATTTTCACTTACGTTTGGTGATGCAAATATATTGTCATCCCATCTCTTCTTGTATCCACTAACTTGCTTCTCTCTGGTCTTCTCATGCTTTTCTGTAGCATTTATGCAGGCAACCTTACATTGTAAAGTGGATCTATCTGTAATGGTGTGTTTCATTCTTTTCTCCCTTCACGTGGGCCCTGGCAGTGGAATAGCATGGAGACCATTGTCAGTGCACAGCTGAAAGACCACCGATCTATGAACCCCTGTCCTGTTTACGATGAAGTCTCGGGGAAACTAATCCTGTTCTTCATAGCCATCCCTGGAAAGATCTCTGAGCAGCACCAGCTCAGGACAAAGATCAACCTGGTACGTCTCTGCTATGTTACTAGCATGGACCAAGGACGTACCTGGAGCACTGCCCAGGATGTCACCAATGGTACTATTAGCACTGAGTACAACAACTGGGCCACCTTTGCGGTGGGGCCAGGTCATGGATTACAGTTGCTCAACAAGGCCCGGAGCCTTGTGATTCCTGCCTATGCCTATCGTATCTTGGACCCTAAGCAACACCCCACCCCTCATGCCTTCTGCTTTATCAGCTCTGACCACGGGACAACGTGGGAGATGGGGAACTTCGTGGGGAAGGAGAGCGCGGTGGAGTGCCAGGTAGCGGAGGTGCACACCTGTGGCAGGAAGGTCCTCTACTGCAATGCGAGGAGCAGCAGGGGAGCCAGAATCCAGGCGGTCAGCTACAACCACGGGGTGGACTTTGAGGGAGGCCAGCGGGTTGAAATGCTAGTAGAACCTCCCTCTGGATGTCATGGAAGTGTTACTGCCTTCCCACCTCCCCCTGATGCCAGGTGCCAAGACAGTTGGTTGCTCTACACTCATCCTACAGACCCAAAGGGTCGAAGAGATTTAGGAGTTTACCTCAACAAAAGCCCTTTAAATCCAGCACACTGGTCGAAACCAAGCATCCTCTATAAGGGGCTGTGTGCTTACTCGGATCTGCAGTACATGGGGGTTGGGCCAGATGGCTCGCCCTTGTTCTCCTGCCTGTTTGAATATGGCACCCACCAACAATGCGAAGAGATGATCTTTGTAATGTTCACTCTGAAGCAAGCCTTTCCTTCAGAAAGCTGAGTCTCGGGCCTTTTCATCAGCATCCCTCTGAAACCACCTTTGCTGATACTTCTATTCACTGTCACTTTCAGCACAAGGGTTTTTTTTATACTCCTGCACCCTCAGTTTGGCATTGGCTTATGACGTCTGTAGATTACGAAGTCTATTAAATGTACTAAAACTGAACGTGTGTTTGGTTTTGTTTTCTGTTGTCTGTTCTCCCTTCTCACCTTTCCCTTTGGCTGCCATCTTAAACATCACCTGCTCAAAGCAAGCATGACCTTTGTATAGGGCCTCCGATGGGCTTGGTGCATGCTGACAGTGCAGGGACTGCGTGGGAACAGAGGGCAGCACTTTCCTGCTGAGCTGTAGTTACTAAGTTGTGGAGAAATTGCTAAAGAGGACACTGGCCGTACTACCCTATATCTGCAGTTCCCTTCTCAGAAAAGTGCTTTGGCTCTGGTAGGTGTGCTCATTTTTTCAGTCAGCATAGCCCTAGCTGACAGCTCTAGCTTTCAGGGCTTGCTGTCTTTGCATTTCAGTGAGGCCATGGGATGCTGTCCTCTTAGGATATTCCCTGCACGCTTCTGCAGTGGACTTGGGGTTGCCTTGCTGAGTTCTTAGCGCCCGCCAGGGACTTCTGTCTCACTCAGCCTTCTCCTTACTTCCCATGCTGTACGTTCTTGCTTATTTGCCCTTTTGCTTACACTGCAGTAGGAAGCTGCAGTTTCTCATGTGTAAGAAAACCACAGCCTTATGTGCTCCAGCTCTTCCCTCTCCCTGGGCAGTGGCAGTAGGACCCATGCAGGACACCAGGATCCAGCGCCACATTTGGGGACATGGCAAGTGACAGAAATGGCATTTTGCCTGTATTGAAACTGCAGGATCAGGACAGGTCTGCAGAGGGAGCTCCCAATTTATAGTCAAGAGGGGAAATACTTGCTGGCCTTTCTAAATACAAGTGTTAAGCTATGATCCATCGAGCAACTGCTCTTATTGGTGACAACCCAATGTCTTGCAAGCGTGGCTGTTGTTATTACAGAGTGTTATTGGCATATTGGGCAGAGTGTCAAACAAATAACGTTGCCCCAATTCCAGCAAATTGCAAAGGCACAAGTGTCAGAGGAAGGGGACCTGACCAAGCCCAGAGCAGCACGAGAGTGCTCAAGCTGGAAGGCTTTCCAATGCAGACAGGTTTTCATCAGGTTTCTGAAGGAAACAGCCCCAGTTTTGGTGAGAGAGAATGACTATTCTGAGGCTACGGTGTGATTTGAAAGGAGCCATTATGCTGTGAGCAGACAAGGGGAGTGACCAGAAATGAATGGGTACCAAGGGAGACATGTCAGAGCAGATGGAGCTGGGAAAGCTTTACTCATGCCTCTGGACAAAACTCTGCTTTTTGAACCCATTTGTCCTTGCTTGCTGTGTGCTATATTCTCTGTGTGTGCACATGTGGAATTGCTCCAAGGAAAATATGTTTGTTTGCTCTACTGGTGAAGAAAAATACCTGCTTTTCAGAGTGTTCTGAGAACACATCCTCTTTGGGGAATGCTAGCAGGTCCCATAAGATCCTTTGTACTGTCACTGCTCAGGTTTGTCAGTCTCTGCTTGCTCAGTGTCCCCACCATTGCCTTTTATTGCTGGTAGCTTTTGGGGACAGCAGGAGAAGGGGCCCTGATTTTTCTCACTATGTAGGTTTGTTTCAGGGCACTTGCAGACTCCAAGTACCAAGGGAGTGAAGAGATGACATGGCCTTCACAAATACACCTGTAATTTGCTGAGCTTTTCCCAAGCAGCAGGTCAGTAACACGCTGGACTGGAGTAGCACAGAGCGCTCAACTGGCTGGTACTTTGTGGGTATTACTCACGTGTTCTTTACGTGTAGGCCAGAGTCTGAGTACACCTTTGTGGCCAATAGCCTGTTATTGATGCCAAATGAGGTATTGTATTTAGACTACAGCCAAACTAACTGCTGTTCTATAGACTTAACTTACCTCATCAGGCATCCTATGAAATAATTTTGTTTCACGACATGAAAATGCACATTTGAGAACTTCTTGTCTGACTAAGCCCAGAAGTGCCCTTGCTGATGCACTGCACAGGCTGGGTATTTGTGGGGGTTTTGAGTGACCAGTGTGTATCCTGACTGATGCTACAGACAGTATTTATCCACTGGTCCTAGACAAGCTGGTGAGCTCACAGCCAGCTGGTACAATACTACCTGGACATCTATAGCAAACCCAGTGAAAATAAAGTGTTTATTGCAACATTTGAGAGACAGCTTGGAATAGTACTGTAACATAGGGAAAAATAATGTTTGCTTTGCCCATAGACTGCCAGGGCTGCAATTTTTTATTATCCAACATCAAAACATGTCCCAATTTGTTGTCTGTGGCCTCATTCTCTCAAGTAAGTTTAAATGAAATACCGCTGCTACTGCAGTTACCTAATAGCTTTTGTTGAGTCTGGGTGGGATTTGTCGGACAGATGTACCCATTATTCTTATGTTTTACGAGGGTAGCTCTTGCGCGGTGCTTTGTCTCGACAGTGGGATGACAATATAGAGTATTCGAAGCACGTCCTATTCCTTGTGGAATCCTTAGGGCTGTGCTGGCTACATTTGTAGTGTCACCTGGCATGTAACTGGTGCAGGCTGATCACTGTGCTCCCACTGTATGGCAAAAACTCCAGCTTCTCTCTATACAAATTCTCTAATCTTCTTCCTCAGGTCTGCTCACCAGCCTTCTCCAACACAGGCACGAATGGAAAGAAAATGAATGGTGTAAGCATCTCCTGCAGAACAGTCTCTTATCTCTGTGTGGGACAGAAGAAATTACCGCTGTCCTTTGGGAATCAGGTAATTCAGGATATGCATGCACGTGTGCTGACCGTGCAGGGATCGGTGTTTCTCCAGCGCTGCAGAGTTCACATGCCCGCGCCATGAGAAGTAAAACAGACGCCATTTCCTCTTCAGGCAGCGTTGTGAATGAACCATTAGGGATCAAGGAGCTGTTTATATTGGGGGATTGGGATTCACCTTTTGAGCAGCTGGAGCTGTACTGTGCATTCTTTAGGGACCAAGAGGTATGCACAGACACCAGCCTGCACATCTTATTGCCACAATCATCTCATATGTTTGGATCCCATCCACTTGTTTCTGTGTCCAAGTGAAGAAGTTGTGTGTAGCTGGACAGAGGATTCACACATTTTAAGGAAATAGCAGCAGCTTGCTAAAACTTCAGTTAGTGGCGGGATGAATAGGAGTTAAGTATCTAGCTAATCAGTCTCTACTGTCTGACCAGGGCTTGTAACTCTCTGTTGCCTTGTGTTACCTTTCAGTATATCAGGAGAAGCTCTCCAAACAGTTTTACTCCAACAAAATTCATGTTGTGCAGCAGCTCTGTCCACTCTGCATCAACATATGGGTCCATTGTATGGAGAGCACTGTGAGGTCAAGCAGTGGTTTGACATTCAGAGCTGTTCTGCTTTGTGCTGTAGCTGTGCTCTGGAGAAGCTGCTGTAAGAATCAGAAATCTCAAGGACCTGGTACAGGTGAGGCAAAACTGTCAAAGGAGCTGCATAGCTCCTTCATGGCATTCAGCATCTGACTCCGTTTAGGCACCTGAATCCATGGGAGTCTGGCTGCTAAAGTCCTACATGGATCTGTGTGAAGCCGCAGGGCAGGTCCAGCTGAGCTGATTTTCGTCTGTAGACAGTGCTTGCTCAGAGAGGACAGTAAGCCCTGCACATTGCAGCTCTGCCCATTTAGCAGGGTCCTATGCTGGCCGCACAATTTTGAATTGTTGGTGGCCACAACTTAATCTCAATGGCCGAGATTAGCTGGTCACTGCAGAGCGGATGTCTGGATGACTGAAAGCACCAGAAAGGCAGACAGGGATGAATACTGGGTTGTGCTTGTTCACTTTCCCTCCCTGTACCCACAATTCTAGTCTCTCCCAATTTGGTGATGGGCTGCTCTCTCCTGCCTTGCTGTCCCTCCCGTGTACAGGGGCAGCACTCCGTACGTGATCCAGGCATCATGGTTCCAGCACTTCTGGCTCTGGGAGGTGAGAATTGCGTGGGGCTAGCAGTGTTTATGCCTTTCCTGGGGACTCCACCTCTGTACTCTGAGTCCAAGACAGAGTCCTAGCTTGGCTGCTGCTTTTAGGTATAGCTCAAACGTGGATGGGCAGAGGTGCTCTCTTCAAACACAGAGTGGTTAGAGGTCCAGGGTAGGAAACCAAATTTGCCATGCCGGCAGTGCCCCCGTAGTAATGTCCTTGCTTGTTGCAAACGGGCCCCTCGTTGCTCTGCCCTGGAGATGCAGCACCAAGCATGCCACACAGCACAGACAAGGGGCAGATGTACAGACAAAGAAAAGGGAAGTGAAAGCTCCAGTTCTCCTCTCTGACACGGGTTGCCAGATATGGCTTTGTTCCATCCCACCTTTGGAGATTTAGAGTAGAAAAGATCTTTAAATCCATCTCACAGCAGCTGACAGGGAACTTTGGTCACAAATCCCCAGAGTAAATCAGCATCTAAGTCTGTTTCTGTGCATGGAAACATGAGCAGAGGTAACTTTTTCTTCAGTTCTTTGAAGTCATCCCATCACACCTAGCTAGATGTGAGGACTAGACAAGGCAGGAATGGGGCAGTCAGTGCTAAGTATCTTAATGCACAGTGTGTTTCTGATCAGTCGGGGATTTATTTATTCCCCATGGAGACTTGTAGTGGGTAGGACAGGCAGACAGGAAAAAGACGGAAACTGAAAAGGTCTGGCAGGAGATCGTAAGGACGGCAGGCCACCAAAGCCTGGGGGACTGTTTCTGTGAGGGAGCAGAAGGGATCCCCAGCTGGGACTCTTTGATACAGAGTGTTAGGATATGAAGGGGGAAGGAAAGGCAGGGAACATGGGCTTGCTAGTCACTTCAGCTGCAGCATGAAGAGGGAGAGCGGGGGCTGCAGGAACATGTCACGCTCACTCTCTGAGCTGTTTGAGTTGAGGAAGTTTGTCCGCGGCTGAGTTTCCTTTCCCTCTCTGTACTATTGAAACAGGAAGCTGGTGAGCTGAAGCTGCCTGATCGTTAGACACACACAGGCAGCTCTGGCAGCTCCTGCATTGGCATTCAGGTTTCCTCCAGCTCCAGCGATGGATCAGTGCTGGTACCACGGCAACATCACTCGCTCCAGAGCCGAAGACCTGCTCTCCAAAGTAGGCAAGGATGGCAGCTTCCTTGTGCGGGCCAGTGAGTCAATTGCGTCGGCATATGCTCTCTGCGTGCTGTAAGTACAGCTCTCAACCTCGCGCTTCACGTGGACGCTTTTGTCCCCACTTGTGCGGGGTGTTACCCCCTGCATCCTCTCCAGCACGGGGGCAGACAGCCCCACTGGGAAGGTGCAGCCAACATCAGAGCATGGCTGGTTTCACCTGACTGGGCCACGGGGTAGGGAAGGGTTGGGAGCAGGGCCAGGCTGAACAAACCCCTATTCTTTTATTGCTATACTGCTCACAGTCCTCTTGCCCCTGATTCAAAATGAGAGACTAATCAAAGATACTGCAGCTGTGCTCTGAGAGAAAAATAACATCTCGATCTCTTTGAGCCTATTAACAATTTGGGTCAGGTATTTACACTTAACAACTCAACTACTGAGCTTGGTACCCTTCCAGACACTTTTCTTGCTCTGGTTCAGTGTGTTTGACCCACCTGCTTGTACAATGCTGTGTCCCGTTCAGCAGAAGGCTTGAAATAGTTCCTGGAGCTGTGCAGGGTACACCCGGCCCAACAGTGGGTCTACCTGCATCACTGATGTAGCTTATGGAGTAAATAAGTCATGTGGGAAACAGAGAGGAAAGAAGTGCTCGCAGCCCTAACCCTCCCATTCTGGTTGGGGCTGGGGACCAGGAAGCAATGCCTCCTGCCCTAGGTTTGTTAGGGGCAGATGTTATTCCTGGAGGCAGAAGTGCAGGGGCAAGAGGGGACTGAAGTCAGTAGGTGAAGTCTCAGGCATTTGACTCTGTGTTAAAGAGAGGGGACAGTTGCTCTCTGCTTGGGGAAGATCAAGAGAGCCTCTGTGGGACCCTGTGCTGCCTGTCAGATCCTCTTTGCTGCCATTGTGAAGGAGATGAATAAATCTTACTTCATCCTTACCCCCCATTAAATTACAAGCAAGTTTCTGGGTGTAATTTATTTCTGAAAGTATATTTCTTGCGGTGGTAAATATGGTGCTGCTGTTTATAACTCTGGTCTAACTGCTTGTCTCTGAGGTCAGACTTCTGGCGACAGCACCGTCTGCTGCAGAGGATTCATCTGCAGAAAAGCATGGGGCTGGGTAACTGCCCTGTAAGCGTAGGTGTTGGACTGTCAGAGATGGGTGGCTGGGTAACAGAGACGTTCACAAAGTGCAGAGAGCCTCTGTGGCTGCCTGTTAAGATGCTTGTAATAACATGGGGAAGAGTTTTGCCTTTCTGGAAGGAGCAAAGAGGCACGAGCGTGAGGAAGGAGGGGCAATTATGTAGCCTGGGCTGAGGGCCCGAGCTGCAAGTTGGAGAACATTTTACTACAATAGACTGTTGCTTCCATTGGGTGTTTTTTTGTATGACCCCTTTGATTTGCCACATAACCAGTATGTACACAAAATATTTTTACAGCGTGACACTGGGGATTATAGAAAGGGAAGGTACTGTAAAAATGTCTGCTAACATGTATTTGCATAAGTTTTTCCATTGTAAATGTTTACGCAGCCAGCTTTGAAAGCCTTTTGTGACTTGGGAGACATGGCATCAGGAAATAGAAACAATATCATGACCAGGATTTTCTGAACCGGGAGCCAAAGGTTATGTTCTTAAATCCATTCTGAAGTGGTGAACATGAATGGCTTGATTAAAGAAATGGGGAGCACCCAGCCTTGTCAGCCAAAAGCAGATGGATCTGTGGTGCAAAGGGCTGGCATTAATTATGGTCTGAGAAATGTCACACAAACTTTTGTCAAAATACCTAACAAGCTTTCCACTTACGCTGGCTTGCAGTTAGTTTGTGAAGAGAAAAGGGTTAATGGTGGTGAATAAATCTTTCCCTCTGAATGTCATCTTGACAAAATCGGCAGTTTTGCTGAAGCTGAAAACTTCCTCAGAGATGTATCAGTTTCAGCTGTCTTATTGACTGGAAGATGTTTGAACCTTGAGCTCTTCAGTCACTTCTGTTTAAAAAACAGAGAGGCTGGAGACAAAGAATGAGAGAGAGAAGGGGGAATTGAAAGCCTGACTGCATAGGTTTTCACAAAAAGAGAATTATCTTGAAAGTGAGAAAGTGTCAACTGTGTACGGATAAGGAAAACAAAAAACCATGAAATTTGTTCTGAAAAAAGAAGTGTCATATTCTACAAAGCCCTAATATTTATTGGGCAGATCAGTCAAAATCCAGCAAAAGCACTTATTATTATTCTATTATAGAATGAAACAGTGATTTTCTTGAAGAGCTGCTTTAGGAAAATAGGATTTGTATAACTATAGATAAGAAAGGGAGGTGTTATTTGCAGGGTCTTTTAAGAGTGCCTCCTCTCCTTTCCTGAAACTTAAGAGCAGCAGCATTTAACTTGGTAGTGAGCTGACACATTCAGCAAAGGCAGAGGGAACGCTCCTCCCCCTGCACCGCTGTCCTCTGCTCTGCTGGTCACACTGCCCCATAAAAGGCAAGAAGCAAAGCCATTTTCCTCCTCCTTTCTCTGTGCCTACATAATTTGATCTGCAAGTTTATTGATGAGAAATAGGCTCTTTAACTTACCTGGAGGGGAGTGCCTGGCTCCTGAAATCAAGAAGAGCCTGCTGAGCCTTCGCAGTGTGCTGCACCTGAACTGCTATCATTCTTCCATGGGGTCTTCTGTTGGTGGTTTGTGTGAGAATGGCTGCAGGATTACAATTCCAGAGAAGACCCTCAAACGCTAGCTGTGGCTGTGGGATTCCTCTCAGAGGACACTGCCTGTGAGATGCCATTTCCATTCTGGGGAGGACAGCCTCTCTCATGGTGCACCTAACACCATGCCTAGCACAGCAGTCCTGTTTAGGATTTCCACGCGCTCCCAATATAAACATCATCACCTATGCATAAAAACATGTACCGCGGGAGAGGAAAGAGAAAATGCAAGCTTTGTCCCCTTTCCTCCTCTGGTTGGTTGAGAGGACAGAGAGATGGCAATGTATTTGGAGACATGTTTAAGCTGAGGCTGATGATGTATTTACACCTCCACACAGCCAGTCTGAACAGTGGTTTGGCAATTCTGAACTCATACCCAGGTTTTAGGGAGGACCTGGAATGTGACAGTAATTGGGACCACATAACTTGACAGTCAGGACGCTGAGGAGAGAAAGCCTAAGGGTAGAAATGGAGTAAGAGTCACAGTCTTCTCCATCCACATGCACTAAATTAAGGAACTGCTAAAGAGGATTCCTGCTTTTGCTCTTAGGAAGTGCTCCTCCCTGCTCCTGTCTTGCCTAACAGCCCTTCTTTGCTTACTCTTCCACTTATCTTACCTGTCCTCAGCTTAAACCTCTTTACAAGTACTAAGACAGCAGCCTCGTAAGGCCTGTGTGATGGGGCACCTTCAGTGAAGGTAACAAGGAGGGTCCTCTTGTGACACCAGAGCCATTGAGCTGGTTTGTTTATCAGTTTCATAATCTCCTCACTCACAAATTTTTCTCTCATCAGCTGCATGAGCAGTTCTGCTTAGGCCTGTTTGCATATCAGCAGGAGGAAATGGTGTAAGAGAACTGCATTGACAGATAAAAACAAAACCCAGACCCTTCCTCGAGGCAAATCCCCATCTGACATTGATTGCCCTGGACTTGGTGACATTAGTAGTGTTGTGGCAATCCAAAGCAGTTGGGGATCACGTCTGTGACTTCCAGATCTCTACAGATCCTCAGATGTGTGAATGAATAGGTGCCCATGAAATGGTCTTACATTGCTTAGTGAAGTGGTACTGAGCTCTGGCAGCACTTCTAATTCTTCTATGTCCTTGCATTAATGCCATCAAAAGATATGGATTCATGTGGATACATGACAGAATTCTCCAAACAACCTATAAAAATTCAGCTGTGATCTATGAGTAATTTCTTTTCATTTTCAATTGTGCTTTCTGACTCCTTGTATAAGTGTTGTGGTTTAGCCCCACTTGGCAGTTAAAATACCACCTGGCTGCTCACTCACTCCCCCACACCCCTTTCCCAGTGGGATGGGGAGGAGAATCGGGAGAAAAAGAAAGGCAAAACTTGTGGGCTGGGGTACAAACAGATTAACAGAACAGCAGAGGAAAAGAAAACAAGAGGCTGGGGGGAACCTCCCAATAACAATATACTAAGCACGTGATTCACGGTACAATACCTTCTGCTGGATCCTGATGTGTCCAGCCAATAAAGCTGCCTAAAATCCCAGCAATCTCTCTCCTGCATGGAGTGATTCTGAAAGGCATATGATGAATAGACTCACAACATAGCTGTAAAAGAGATGAGGATGTTTTATTGATCTGCCTGATCTCCCCAGCTGGGGGCTGACCTCAGCTCACATTTCATGATTCCACAGGTAATGCAGTGTTTCTGTTACAGCCAAAGGAGCTCTGAGAGTGCATTACATTTTTTCCTTTGAGAGAAAGGGGTTGAAGCAAGCATCATTTGCTGCCTTAAAGCCACGTTTTATGTTTTAACAGAGTGCTTTGCAGATGACTTGAAAGATTTGATAAATCTGTTGTCACTTGGGACAAAGGTGAAAATTACTTTTTAGTCAATGCTTCTTGGGCAGGCTCCACAAAACTCAGCAGCTCCACAAGAGGAAGGTCATGCTTACCACGTTACAGCATTTCTCGGGCTTCCCTTGGGCTCTTGTGTATTAATGTAGCCCACCACTCAGCAAGAGAGTCTTCCATCCACCCTTAAATAAGAATCTAATTGAATTTAGGTGGGACAAAATGTTCATTATGGCTGATCTACAGACACACGTGTACCGTGTGCATCTGCATCAGGATAGTGAGGGGGGTTTGTTTTTCATTTAGGCTCTTGTTTAGGATTTGTGCATGAAAACGTGCCTAGCAATCAGCTGTCTTACTATGATTTAGCTGAAATCTATTTGGGGTTTTTTTCCCAATACAAGTCAATGCACATAATACCCCTGCAATTTACTCATTTGGCCCTGTGTCTTTTGAATTTCTGCTTTTTCATTCTGTCCTGAGACGCCCACTCTACTGACAGCTAGAGCCATTTGGTGTTTTCTTTCTTTCCGGCCAGAACAAGAGTTGAATAACTTTGAGGCTGATGCTGATACCACTTTCTGCAGTGACATCTGCAAACATGTCTCAGTGACCAGGAACACTTCAGGTTTGTCTTAGTTCACAGACTCCAGGGAAAGAAATAAAGAGAAATTTTTGAAAGCCTTTGCATGAAGCCATCTAAGTCTCTTGGGATCTTCCAATGTTTTTTCTCATGGGGATTGGTGACACAGTGTGATTCCCTCTGGACCTGGTCTAACCATATCTCCTCTGATCTGTTCCAGGTTCCGGAATTGTGTTTATACCTACCGAATTCTGCCAGATAAAGAGAATAAGCTAATTGTTCAGGTAAGCCATGCTGTGTGTCATTTGGTCCCACAAAGATGCACCTAAGACTGCTCACTGCTTTTTCCAAAGTAGTTCTAACACCAAGAGAAAAAGGCACTGGCCAGCACAGGGCTAGTCTCCAGTCCACTGCTATGGAGATTCTAGTCTCCAGTCTGCTGCTATCGTCTTCAGCACACACTCTTTAACATGTGTGCCTTCAATTCAGTGGCTCTTCTGTGTTTTGTATAACTGAGAACCTCAGCCCAAGGAATACCTTTTCCTCTGAAGCCAGTGCCTTGTCTTTACATCATGGATCTTTTCAATCCAGAATTGCATCACAATTTACCTGCACCCAGAGAACGTAAATTGAATTGTGATCTCAAGATCCAGTAAGTACCAGGACTGAGGGCAGGAGTTTCAGACATTCTGTTTATTGCTATTCTGCTTTAGGATCGTGAATGAGCCACTTCCCCTTCCCGTAGCACCTATCAGTCCTTGTTTTCTCAATATAGATCATGAAACTTGAGATGAGGAGAGAGGCATGGTCTCTTACAGCCTCAAGAAGTGGGCATGGGTTTATTAACAGGCAGTGGGGGCTGTAGCCTACCCATCCTCTTAGCACAGCCAGTGCTACAGCATTCCCTGTAAAATGAAGTGGAAATGCCTATGCTACCCATGTGCCTCAGTCTGCCCAGCTATTCAGAGTCATTCTGCATTTCTTCCTTCCCAGTTCAGATTATAATTAACTTCCCACACTAGAAATACAGGTTTCTACCAGCTCCATGTGCAGCTCACGCAGCTCACGTGCACTGTTAATTATGTATTTCCTGATGTGCTTCAGGGGCATCAGTTTTTCTTTGAGATCTGCACCAAAGAGGCACCATATCTGAAACCAGAGTGATCAGGTTAGTGAGGACCTTTGAGTGCTGTCAGCCTGCTTTCAGCGGTGGGCTGTCGGTAAGAATTGTGGATTCTGTGTCCTGTGTGCACATACCTGGCCCGGCTCCGTTGAGAGCCACTTTTGGGTGGCTGAGGCTGTTCTGAGGGCACCCACTCAGATGCAGCTCTGCACAAACACAGCTGCATTGCCACCAAGGCCAATTCCATGCTCTCAGCACCGTGCTCCAAAGGGCTATGTGCCCAGGGCCAGCCACCAGGCTCAGCATGATCATATGTTGGCTTTTCACATCACAGGGAGGAAGAAGGGAAGGCCAGAGATTACCTGCAAAGGCAGCTACACAACCCCACACTTTGCCCTTCCATTTCCTGATGGGCCTCGGCACCCTGGGCAAGCCCTGGCCACCTCCTCGTACCCCAGCTGCTGTGCTGGCACGTCCTGTGAGTGACATTGAACGTGCAGCCTGGCCTGCAGCCTTTTCTAGAAGGGCACAGACACCACAAGTTACAAGAGGGTTTGAAATCTGAATTCAGAGTACGTTGCAACCCAGGAAGATGTGAGTTACGTTTCCCTGTTGTACTGGATCTGTAATTGTTTCTGCTGTGACAAAGGGCCTATTTTTGTGCACAACTGTTCCATTTGTCCCAGATCAGAGCACTGCAGCCATAAGAAATCAGTACTCCTCTCTCCTGTAGCAATGGGCAGCTCTCATGCTGGATCAAGGCTTATGAATGAACAGAAGGTGTGAATGATGTCTGTCAGCTCAGACTTCCCCTCTGTCCCACCTTCACCTCCTCGCCTTCTAGTTCTCCGTAGAGAATTCTGCAGGGTATTATTTGCCAATAAATATGTCCTCATCCTTTCTGGGGTGGGATTTTTGGACTAGTGCTGGATCCAGATAGTATTATTAGGACTCCATGGGATCTTTCTGAATGAAACCTTTTGAAATCTACTAGATCTGTTAAGGAAATATGACTTACTAGAAGTACCCCTAAACTGATTTGTAAGATTCTTTTGGCATCTGTGTTGTGATTGTGAGGGATTTCTCTTGTTTATACGTTGTGGGACGCAGAGGGACTGTGGTGGAGGGATGTGCTGTAGCATGAATATCAGGAGCAGGCTAAATAAAGTGTGTTGTTAACTTGTGTTTTGAAGACACAACACCTCCCATTTTGTGCTGCTTTATTCCAGTTCTGTGGGAGAGGGAGAAAAAGGAGGCTGGCTGCTTCTGGTAAGAGAGAGACAGAATGAAAGTTGTAATTGAGGCTCAGAGCAAGACAGTTGGCTGCTGTTCTTGGTATGTTGTTCCAGCTGGGCCAGGCATTTTTGGTTGCTTGTCTGTTGACTTTTGGATAAAACAAAAACTACTTCACGTGAATTAAAAGATCAGATTTTTTTTTTAAAGAATAATTCTCCTATGCAAGGATGTAAAAGCTGTTGAATAGGATGGAGTTTTGACATTTTAAAAAAATCCCATTAAAAGGAAAGAGTCTACTAACTAGATTAGGTGTTAAGATAATACAGCAATCAGTAAATGCTTCTCATTTCTAGGTTTATAAAAAAAAAAAAGACATAGGAAAGATACAATACTAAGTCCCGAGATTAGCCTGTATTAGTTACAAATATGAGCCCTGATCATGCAATGTGACCTTTTTGCCTGCACTGTGCTCCCAACAAAGTTGTCTTCCTGCCCAGATCTGGGCTGTTGTCCGTCAGGCATTTTTCGTGATGACAGCAGGTTCAGAAGATGTGTGATATCACAGCTACAGACACAGCACTTGTGACATGACAGGTCTCCCTCTGCCACTCTGTGGAGTTTTTTCACCTTTAAAGTTGTAAGTTGCTTCACATTTTTTTTGAGTCTTGAAGAGTAGATTTAATTTTTCTTTTTTCGATTAGAGCCTGGTCTGGCACTAGTGGAGTGATACCCAGGGTCATTTTTTGCATGCTTAAATTAACTGTTCAAGTACAGGTAGCAGAAAGGGAGGAGCTTATTCAGAGGTGCATATTTTTGCATTCAGGCTGAAGAAAAAAAAATATTTGCATATGTCCTTCCAGCATTTTGTGGCACGCTACGTGATCTGCATTTGGCATTTGGTTTTGGCATTTGCAGCAGCTCTACAGCAGTTAGCCTAGACAGGAACCCCTCATGCCTGCCATCTCTGGAATCAAACTGGTATCCCCTCAAAACATACCAGGCCATAGTGGTTACAGTCATAGATTTTTTAATTTTTTTTTTTTTTTTTAAACACAAATATAAATTATTTTCCCTTCTTTTCTGGGACTGCTGAATTTTCTCCTTCCGTTACTTGAGACTTCAAAATATAGGCAAAGAAATCCATTCCTTGGATGAATCAAACTTTCATCCTGCTGATGAAAACATATTTAAGGAAGTGGGGGGAGGAATAACAAAAACCCCTGGAAACACAGGATCTGTTACAGCAAGTAGAGATCTTTGTCCTTAGAACAATTAGTCATCAAGATATCTCTGTTAGGCTGCAAACTCTCACTGTAGTAGAACACTGAGAACTGGGAAGCTGAGACAGGAAGAGAGCAAAAACCGCACAGTTACACAGAGATCCAGGAGCAGGGGCGCGAGGCTGGAAATCAACTACCCCCCAGCTGGCTTAGCTGCTGCCTGCCTGTGGGCAAGTCACAACTGGGGACTAGCTGAGCGTAATCATGTTTGTGCAAGGAGGAGCGGAGTGGCAAAGGAGCAAAGGGAATCACAGGATCAAACTAAACACTAGAGACAAACTAAAGACACTGAAACTGTCTTTCTAAGCCAGGCATCTATAGTCAGTTCTTGCCATTGAGGTGTACAGAAGCTGAAACTTTCCTATGCTGTTACTTAAAGCATCTCATTTATGCAAGGAGTTGAGGTGTCAATGTGACCCTCATCACTGCACAACCTGAATTCCTTGTGATCTTAGCATCTCCACAACAAGGGGCAGTGCTCTTGTTCCCATTTTAAAAATGGGAAACTCAGTCCCAGTCTGTTAAGGAGGATTGGGTTACCAAAAAAGATTTTAAATAGCTGTTCCTTGCTGCCTTTCCCACTATCAGATGTGTGTGATGCATATCAGCATTCATCCCCTCTCATTTTAGATGTGCAGTCAAAGCTGCCAGATAGTCAAAGCAGAGTCGTAGCTCTGTAGTCAGCAGGGAAGAAACAGGTTTCTGACCTGGGTGGGCTAAACTGTCTTTGGCAGGTCCTGTCTCTCTCTGTTGCCTAAGGATCCCGGAGAACCCCCTTAGACTGCCAGACTTGGCAGGCTGAAGTCAGGTAAAGAGATTCCCATTACAGCTCTTCTTCAGTGTGAGAAGATGCTGAGGTCAAAAGCTGCTGTCGAAAGAATGTAGTACTGCTTTTGCCTAATGCTTTACCCTGTATTGCTTTTACATGCTGCTATTTTAAAAGCTCACTGTCAAGAGTATAACCTGCCTCTTAAGTGAGGATGCCGGAAAGAGGTGGCGAGAAGGAAGAAGACACTGGAGTTGGCTGGTCAGTAAATAGGGTTTGGTACAGGTTAGTGTGGTAGGATTTCTAGAACCCTGTGGAGTTTGATCTCTCTAGATTTCTGGCTCATCTCAAATAGGAGTTCATAGCTTGTGTTATCTGATGGATGTTCAGCAATCTCGCTGCTGTGCAATCAGTCACTTTTCAGTGGCAGCTAGATTGCATCTTAGTTTATGCTCATAGTCTATCAGATAACACCTCATAGGTTGTTTGCAGGATCAAGCACTTACCTCGTGCCACTCTGAAGGCTGGGGGGAGATAATGCTGATGGACAGAAGTCAACACTGTACAAATGGGGCTGTCCCCAAGAATACCACTGAGAGCCACCCTCGTTGTTCTGGGAAGAGCTTTAGCTTATTGCTAAAGGTGGAATTGTCTCAAGAAACTGGGGCATCTGCAGAGCAGGCTTTTGGTAGCTCAGTTCCATGGACAGAATTTGTAATCATGTGCTCTGTCCTCCTGTGCTGTGCAGCACAGTCTGGTCTCTGCGTTTGAGGCAGGCACAACCTCCCAGTGCTTTCCCGTGGACATGACCTGATGCTTCAGCTCAGTCGTGTAGCTTTCCCGTTCTGTGACCCAGAACTTGAAGGAGACACGTTTGTCCAACACCTCAGGGCTCAGGTCTCTCCAACCACTGCTGCTTCCTTCTGGCAAGGGTGCTCTTTCCTTCTCCTTCTTGCCAACCTGTTGGTTTTCTTTTTTTCCTCTTGTATTACCCTGAAGTCTGCTCTCCCATTCATGCCACTGTCGGAGTTCTTGCCTGAAGTTGGGTACCTGCCTTGAAATGCAGGCTGCATCAAGGCTTCCAGTCACCCACAGTGCCTTGAATAGGGTTCGTATCTTTTGGCTGCTCTGCAGGAGAGGGCAGAAATAGAGTTTGGCTTCAGCAGGAGTAGGAACCACTTTATGTTTTTAAGTAAACTGGAAAACTAACAAAAATGCATTCAGGTGAAATGCTTCATTTTGATTTTAAGCTTTTCAGAAGTTATCACAGTGTTGCTAGGATGTTAAAGAAAAATGTTATTTCAGAGGGAAAAAATGGATCATCCTTTTGAAAAAGTTCAGATAAGCAATTTTGAACTTTTTTTTTTTTTATTAATGGAGGAGGGGGGGGTTGAATGAAGATCATGCCTTGCATAGCACATGCTACAACCCTTTTCATTATTTTAAATAAATGTGGAAATTTTTTTTGTTTGTTTTTGTTCTGGTGGGGTTTTTTTTGTTTGTCTGTTTGTTTTGGGTTTCTTGTTGTTTGTTTTTTTTTTTTAGCAAAACTGACCAGATCCAGATTTGGCCATTTCAGTGGATTACCTTGTTGTAAGAAGGAATCACAAAAATCTGCCACCTTGTTATGTTGCATAAGAGGCTGTATTACAGTATGGAAAACATTAGTATTTTGAAAGTTACTGCCTGCCTTTTTCTTTTCACTTCACCTTCCTGTGCTGTCCTAGCTGCCCATCTCCTTCTGCCCTCCACAGCAAGCAGTGGTGTGCATGCATCTTCCTGCGCCCTGCTCTGTGGGTAAATGTGGGAGAGGTTAATTTTGCGGTTCTGATGGCAGATCGTAATTTCTGTGAGCGTGAGCGCTGCTTGCATTCGTGCTGAAATTCACCATTGCTGCAAGAAGCTAATTAAAAATTACTTATGTTTATACTTACTATTTGTTGCAGAGGGAGGGTCTGACACTATTTACTTGTAGGTTTTGCTGACTTCAGCGAAAATTATAGATGCCTTGGCAGCACTGTTTTACATTGAGTGATCATCTAGCTTTTTTTTTTTTTTCTTTCTGGTAAAATTTTCTAGTCTGATACGAGGCTGTGTGCAACAGGAAACAAATGGTGCTATGTGAGCAGTTAGAAAGCAGGCCAGCAGCTGTGACTCACTCCATCAACTGACACTGAAGCTGTAGGTTACCAGTGTACTTGCAGCACTGTCTCCCAGAAGGTAGGACAGCGGATAAATACTGTGTATGGCATTTCCCGCTGAAACCCTTCCTTGCCAGCACACTTCTAGAAACACATTTTGGGGGAAACATTTAGGTTTGTGCTCTGTCTGCATATGGGTTTGTTAAATATGCCAGAAAGACCAAACTCCTCTGTCCTGGGACAGGCAGGACATACGACAAGAGGGCTGCCTCTTTGCGTCAGCCAGTCGGCAGGATTGTCCTCTAAGCAGAATTTGTTCTGGCTTCTGTTTATGAGTCTTCCAGGGTGGAGCTCAGCATAAAAGCTCCATCCGGCGCGCTAACCTGCTCTCAGAGTGCAGACATATGGCTGCCCATCCTGCCAGTGTGATCTGATAAGAGCGTGAGTTTAGGTCAGTTCCTGCATTCCTGGTGTCACTGCTGTTGTCGCCAACGTCAGTGTCTGGCTGTGACACGTGCAGTATGAAGTCCTTTGTAAGCCCTTTGCAGATAGATAAAAGTTTTTGTCCTTCTCTTTGATAATGCACTGTAATCTCTATTTGCTGTGCTGCTCTGACATGTGTGGCCAAGAGAAGATTTTCTGTAGTAAGGATTTTGTGATTTGCATTGGATCTTTCTATATCTGATCAAAACCCTTCTACTAAGAAATTGCACTTGAGCTGGTTTCAGTGGGAGATAATGCAAAGCAAAATTGTTTGGGTGACACTCACCCATTCACAGTGTTGCAGCCACTTAGCAGCTTCTGTCAGACTGCTGTGTAAGGATTTGGTACTTGCTCAAAGTGATGTCAAAACCTCATGGTCTCCCGTGAGGGCAGGGCAGGCACAGGCCTGCCCAAAGTATCAGTCGCAGGGTGCACGGCGACTGTAACTCATCCCCTGTCTGCTTGCAGCTGAGAGGCACAGGGCACTGTTAGCCTCCCTCTGCGCTGAAAGGCAGGAGGAGATGAAGAGTCCCATCGAGGAGGATGCTTGGTGGGTTGGGACACCGGCTGGACAGCCACCCGCTCCAGCCAGGCATACACCGGCGGACAGGGGTGCGTGTCTTTGGGCTGGTGTGCTGCCAAGGTGAGAGGTGTGCCAGCACCAGGGGAGGGGAAGGGACAGCAGCGTTGCATGAGGGACAGAGGAGTGGAGGGCAGCTTGGAGGCAGTATTTCAGTAGAAGGAAAGAAGGAGTCAGCAAGGGGAAAGAAAAGAGCCGGGGGGGTAGCCCCAGGCTTAAGGTGAAACAGAGTGGTCCCAGCAAAGGTTTGCAGTTGGGGTCCTCACTGAAGAGTCAAGAGCTCATCAGTGTGCAGAGCTGCTATGGGAAACTGGGATCTCATGCTTTGCATAACAGTGAATTTCAACAAAAGTTAATACCAAGGACGGAATTGATTTTGCCTGAGAGAGTTATGACAGAAAACTTGCTGTGTTTGTGGTACTCCGTTGGCACTGAAAGACTGAGGTTTAATTAGGGTGATTACTATTCTTGGATAGAAACAAAGGTCAAATGGGCAGCCAGGTAACAATTAGGAGCAATGTCTTGAAACATGGTTAGGGAAACACATTTCTAGTATGGCCAAATACATAATTTAATTATATTAAGCTTCATTTTATTACTGAAAATGGTAGATATTGCAATTTGAATATTTTTGAGTATAATTTAATGTTGATTTAAATCAATTTGTAAACCTCTTTACAGTCTTTACAGAACTGAAAATAATTTGCAGTCAGGTCTTAGCAAAATCTGTGTACTTCATGCTTCTGCAAACTATCCAAATATGTTTATAGAAGAAAATGTTTTTTCCGCTGTGGATCTGAGGTAGGAATAAACATAACACATTTCACAGGTTTTAAAAACGTGAAAGAAGCAGCATTTCATAAGAGAACTAGGTATTTCCTGAAACATGTGCATTCCTGATACTGAATCTTTCGGTATACAAAATTCTTCATACAAACAAACCATATCCAGCTTTTGTCTAGTTTGAACCTTTCCAGAATGTTTCCAGTTTCCTGAAAATGTAAAAAAAAAAAAATGTTCAGAGAAGATGGCTTAAATGAGGTTAAAGTGATATTATTATTTTGTTTTTCAGGCTTCAAAAAATAAAATTGGGTATTTGAACACTAATGCATGCCATGAAGTTAAATCCCTTTTCCTTTTATCTGGATGTGCTTTCAGATAAAATTTCACTCCGGAGAGTGAAATGCCAAAGAATGTAATCAATTTCTCTTACAGTAAATGTGTTACATCATAAAGCCTTCATCACACTTTTAAACAATTGAAAATTGCAAATAGGCAATCCTCACTGAGTGTACCAAAGCAACTTCCAGGTGCTCCAAAATCCTTTAAGATTCAGAAGATAAAGATTAGGGCTGTTAAACAGTAACCAGTTTTACAATTGTTGTTTTAGAAGAATAATTGTTTCAGTGTATTTTCCTTTCTGAAAGGCTTTGACCACCCACAACCACACACTCAGCAGCTCTTTCCTACCCCACTGGATCTTTCAGTTCCTGCTATGAGAGCTTGAGTGCAAAAGCAATCGACTTTGCTCTTGGCACAGAAGTGGGGCAGAGACTTTGGCTGGGGGACAGGAATGAGCTGGGAGGTGGTGGGAGCCTCAGCTTCCAGCAGCAAATATACTTCAGGAATTTTTTTCCAATCCCTCCCCCTGCCACCTCGGCAGATGCTTCCATCCCAAATCAACCATTTCTGTGGAGATATTTTAAAGGAAGGGGTAGTAACCTCTGCTCGTGGACTGAGAACTATAAGAAGGGGGTTTTTTTAAGTAGACTTTTCAAATTAGCCTGTGCTTGAGAGGCTAGATGTATTATTGTAACTGAGTTGAGCACCTTGGGAACATGCACCTCAACATCTCCAGGACTAGCAAAATGAAAATATTCCCGAAATTCTAAACCTCTTCTGGCAGAGGAGAAAAGATAATTGAAAACTTATGCACCCAACATTATCAACAAGAAAATATTTTAATTTTTCAGCAATTTGATGGATGTTAGCTTTAATATTATCAACCATATGATTGTATTATCTGTTTTGTATTTCCAAATGACTTCTGATGAAGCTTCATAACTGAATTTAAAGTATTCAGGGAGACAACAGAATATTTCCCTTTCAACTACGTGGTAATGAAGCACTATGTTTTATTGCTTCTGTGCTTTGAGTCATGATGGTCACAGAGAAAAGTACTCATTTTCAGGCAAGTCTTGAGTTGTTTTTTCAAAGAAAGAGAAGCTAATATATTGATGGTGCTACATGAGGCTTTTTGTCCTGATCATTTAAGATAGGAAGGAATCTTGGAAAACATTGCTATTGAATTTGTTTACAATGAGTCTCATGGCAAATATTGCCACCTGTACAAAATTGTTTCTGCACTTGTTACTGACAGGGTGATGCCCTTTCTTCTTTAGAAATGTATCTTGATTTGCTGATGAGATGTATTACCCCGGGCTGCGTTCCCCGTCCAGAGACATAACTCGTCCAGCAGGTCACAAGTAATATTTAAGCTCTTGTTAGATCTTGCTCACTCAATCTGCTCTGCAGCCTTAGGGAATGGGACCAATAGACACGACATGCACTGCAGCTTATTCTTGATATAAATACAAAATATAAAGATACAATCACCTTTAAATAACATGTTCAATCTAAAGTATTTTCCTGGTTGCACTTGTTTTAGGTAAACAAAGTCTCCTCCACCAATACTTTTCAAATTTACATTTGGTGGCTGAAGCTATTTCATTAAGTTTTGAAAGAAATTTAGAATCCTTTCATTTTCAGATTGCTGTATAAATGCAAAACATGCAGGACTTGATTTCAAATGGCAAAATGGTTTAGGGAAACGAAACAGACTTTAGCAAAGATAGCTCAGACTCAGTCATGTCAGAGCCCTTCTCAGCAAATGAAGTCACTGCAGCTTTCCGTTGTTCCCAGGTCTTTGCCCTGCTGTCTGACTTCTTTTGTCTTCAATTCGTAACTTCTGGCAAAGTTTTCCATCTTGGTTCTCGTCTGAAAGTCCAAGTTGGTTCCATTCTGTTCCATCCCAGGGCTCTGAAGCTCTCCTTTTCCTGTATTTTAAAAGATAACACCCAGCACAGCTGGGTTCAGCAAACCCCATGGGCAAAGTAGAGCAAAGCTCTCGATGGGCTGAGGTTGCTCGGTGTTTGCAGGCTGCTAAGCCTGAATTAGAGTTTCCAGGTAACTTTCTGTTAGACCTCATTCTCCAAAACATGACAGGGCTGTAGTGACCTGTGTTGTTTAAGTCTTAGAAAAAGTATTTGTGACTGAACGTGATAGAACCCATGTGCAGCGAGCGCTGGTGGTTCGCAGAGGCACTAGGTGGTCTTGCCGGTTTGTCTTCATTGTATGTCACATCCCCGTACATGCAAAACCAGAAACCTTGGGTTGGGTCTAATCTTAGGGGACAAAATTTAACAAAAAAAAATTGTAACACTATGTCTGCTATTTTTATTCCAGAGGTGTGGTTCAGAGGAGAATATAAGAGGGTCTGAAGGATGGGGTTTTTTTTGTTTGCTTTTAGTTTTGTGGTTAGTTTTGTTAAATGACAGTGCTCCTTCAGGCTGGACTCTGTATCTGTTCAATTAGCAGGTATGGCTCAGTGCTAACTTCTAATTGAGTAAGAGTTTGTCTTAGCCATGCAATAAATGAATGAAAGAAGGGACAATCCCTTGAAAGAAAGGATGAGTGGTCACCCTTACTGTCACAAAAAGAGCTCTAGCTTAAAGTCTGAGAAATATTGCAGGCTGAAGACAGGAAATTGTAACACTAAGGTGCTCATCCTTATCTGTGCATTGCTTATGGTTTTTGATTATGCAATCCCAGAAAGTTATGCAGTATCATGTGGTGAATGCAGCTGTTTGACATGCACCTTCTACCTGCATTCCTTTGCTTCAGCGGTGTGTCCTCAATAAGTACAACTTTTTAATCTTATGTTTCTCTTTTCCACTGGATATTTTATGTAGTTCATGCATATTTAGTGCTTTGTGTCTGTTGAAACTGGGATTCATTCAGCACAGAAGCAATAGGGAAGGCAGAGAGCTGATTATGGATCCTCCACTGTCTGCCTGCACAGGTTAGAGGAGACCCCCAGGAACGTAGTGTAGGACTGATCTGAGCTGAGGGGTCCTGCCCTCCTGTGCAGGCAGAGCTGGTGTAGGCATGCCTTCACCTGCCTCAGGGAAAAGTTCTTTCTCATAGGACTTCAAGCCCCACATGCTGCTGCCCGAGGATGCCTTTTATAGAGGGAAAAGCTGAGGGGCGCTGAGGAATTTCCACCAAAAAGCAAGTGTCAAGTTTCACCAGCTCAGTTACTGTCAGCAGTGAGTGCTGACAAAATCAGAATGATGACCTCCACAAACTGCCTTCAGAAATTATGAATATGTTATATTTGCTGCCTTTGGTTGCCTTGCTAGCTCTTGAGAACCTGCAGTTTCAAGCTTGTCTCCATAATCACTACAGCCAGATACTTTATGAAGAAACAAAAATTGAAATTTTCATTTGACTCCAAGCACTGAAGCTTTTCAGTGGAAAACCAAAAACCACAGGGCTTGTGATAAAATTACAAAAGTTACCAGAAGTAGCGTACTCCAAAACTTCTACTTGAATTCTACCCACACACTTCCAAAGTGCTAAAAAAAATTGCATCAGATCTCCATGGATCTGCAGTCCTTGCTCATTCATCACCAACTCATCTGACTTGCACCTTGAATCTAAATTTAATGCCAGTCCCTTGTGTTCCGTCATGGAACTGTACTGCTGTTTGCTTGTTGTTGATGTAAATCGTACTTATTATAACGCAGAGAAATGCTGAAAGGGTTGGTTGCTCAGGAGGTTTCTATTGGTGCTTCTATTCTATGAGTTTTATGCTGGGTTGGTAAAATCTTTTTTGATGGCTAGAGTTTGAATGGTTTCCTTAGTGCAAAGGACTACCTCAAGTACATGGTGTTGGTGCTTTCTATAATTGCTCAGTGTTCTTACTGGCTTCTATCTAGTGATATTAATTAGATATTTGGCCATTCACATACTTTTTGTGTGAATTGTGCAGTGCTAGAGCAGAGTGGAATGGCATCCATAAGTAGGATCTGAGTACGTTATTTTTATGAGCTGTCTTTATTCGTGTGGGAGAATGCTGGTTCAAAAGACTTCCATACGTCTTTTTACCTTCCAGAACATCTAATATATTTTTCTTTAGAATGTAGGATTTTAACAAGGAACTTGAGATAAAAAATTGGCAGCCATCTATACTGTACTGAAAACTTCTTTCAATTTTTTTTTCTTCACTTCAGCAGACTCTTTTAATTTGCAAGTGTCCCAGTTCTGCCACGGGAGCACTTCCTACCTGTGAACATTACCAATCCTCAGGCTGCCAGAACGCAGCCTGAGTGGGATGGCATAGAGGAAAACTCTTGCAGGGTCAGAAGAGATCAGAAGTGGCAGATATGAGAGTTAGGATCCTTTTAAGATTAACTCAAACTGGGCTCACGTTCCATAGTAGTGTGAAAGAGAGTGAAAATCGTTTAGCGTTCCTGATTTTTAATACATATAATAAGAAAAGGATTGTGATGCAGTGCCAGTAGTTCATGTACAGTGTCCCTTAGGTCAGTATTATGCTTAAAGAAATTGAGCTTATGGTAGAGGCAGTACGGAATGGTCTCCTTCAGTTGCATTTAAGGAACAGAGGGAATTTTATCGCATTGACAACACAGTAATTTTCTTTATATTTTCCCCTTTCTTTTAACTTAGTTTTTCTTGTTTGGATGTCTGATTTTAAGCCAGAAACAGAAGCTAGAAGTAATACATACTTAGAAGTAGTTAAATTGCAATTCCTTGTTTCCTTCCATGCATAATCTCTTCCAGAAATTCTGAAGCGCTCTTTCCCAGAACTCTCCAATTTCCATGGTTTTCACCCAAAGTCTTAAATGTAAAAGGCCACTGTAGCAAAAGTGACATGAATAAGCAAATTTGAGCATCAGGACCAAGCTGTATGCAGAATGGGACAAGAAAGCTTCGTCTTCTCTCATCTCAGATGAGACAGGGACCTTCTGTTCTCTCCAACATTATTGAAGTTATATAATTTACAACTGCACTGACACTGTGCCATTCTCCCAGAAATTTTATATTATTTTTTCCAGGTGAGGAGGCACTGCTCTGGCCACCCACTGACATCCTCTGCCCAGGTTCCCTGGACTCCTCCCCTAACCTCTTCTCTCCTGCTCAGCTCCCCTGCCAGAGACCCTCTCACTGAGCTTTACCCACCATCTGATCTCTCCTGCCAGCTCCCAGCTTCCCACCACTTTAATTAATTAAGTCCATTCCTTTACCCACCCTTTATGTGACAGGATACCCCTTTTTCTCAGCCATGCACTTGCTCCTCTCCCTTCGTACTCTCTTCTCAGCCCTGTTTCTTCCCGGCTCTGAATTATGGTAGAATTATGGTCGTTTCTGAGTAGCTTGTATTTTGGGAAGAGGCTGTTTCTCTCAGCTGTGATTCCTGTCTGTGATCCCATTCCTCTGAAACGCTCCTGAAATTTCTCAGCACAAGATTTGATCAAAAAATAATAAATATTTTCTCACAAAAACAAACAAACAAACAAAACCCTGCAACACAAGGTTGTTTTAAAATGCTTTAAAAATAGTTTACCAATAATTTCTTAGCTCTTAGGTTCAGCTCTTTAGTGAAATATAAAAGCTAGCCTACATGAGAGCCAAAAGTAAATTTTAAAATGCCAACTGACTTCCTCCTTAACAAGCAGTCTTGAAATCATGTTTTTTTTTTCCAAACTGGGAAGCCTGAGAATTTTTTTTCCCTCAAATCTGAAAGGAAAAAAGTTCTTGCCAGCCTTTTGCACCAAAGTAGAAGTGATCCGATTTTTAGCTTCTATTTAAGCTGGTGGGTATTGCAAGATTTTTATAACTTTGAAAACTTATTGACTGTTACTGAAATGCCTATATATGGGTTTAAATACCTGTTTTAATGCACTCTGGTTAAAAAAGATTGGCCTTAAGCAATATAACCAGATGACCAGTTTCCTAGTTCCTCCTTGCGCCATGGCTCAGGAAAGGAAAATACTTCCTCTTCCTTCTGAGGGCCCCAGACTTCCTGTGCCATCTATTTATACAATTGTAATGAACCCCAAGTTAACCACTTCCTTGCCTGGCTCAGCGTAGGCTTTACATCTTAAATGTCTTTTCACTTTATGCCTTTATACTCCACTTGCAGCTTCTCTTAGAGGTATGTTCAGAGCTGCTTCTCAGGAAACCCTGATCTGGAGTATCTTTGTCAAGGTGTTCTGTTGGCCAGATGGCAGAATTGATGGCAGTTTCTGGAGGACAGGAGACACCAGAACATCCTGTGGAAAGGATGTTTCCAGCCAAAAGGGCTGGAGTCGGAAGTGGAAGATCTGAGAGGCTGTGGTTTGGGACGCAGTTGAAATGGCTGGGTCATGACAAGCATGGTCATGTTCAGTTTTACCAGTCCCCTCCAAGGACATAGCAGGCTCTGGACAAAGAGGCAGCAGGTAGATTGGCAGAGGGTTTCCTACAGTCGCAGAATTAGGGGCAGCAGGAGGCCCTGTGAGGTCTCTGCCCAGCATTTGCCTTGTTTGCAGGCAGAAGCAGGATCAGGTGCTCGCTGGCCAGCTATTAGGAATGTCTGGGTGCTCTGCACTGCAGTGCTCCCAGAGAGGTGGTCACGCTCTCCCCCCATAGCCGGACTGTACTGTCTCTGCCTGGCAAGGTTCCTTGAGATCCAATCGAAACCTCCTCTACTGCAAAGCAAGCTAGCCACATCTGCTGTCCTTGGGCGACTTGCACCACAGCTGGTTGCTGTCTTTTTTATGAGAGAATTTAAGACTTTTAAGTCTGCTGCTGTGATGTCTTCAGGCTATCTGTTTGCCAGACTGTATCAGTCCCGTCCTTCTGAGCTCTCCTTGCAAATCACATTTTCCAGCTCTTCAGCCATCCTCTTAATTTTTCCTTGGGGCTCTCTATGGTATTTTCACATGTTCTGTAAAAGTGATGCCCTGGACTGGACACAGCAGTCCAGCTGAGGCCTTATGGCACCAAGTACAGCAGAGGAGTTTCTTCCTGCATCTCACATGACGCTCCCAGTAGTAAATCTTAGAGAGACAGACTTTTTCTGGTGCAGTTTCCTGCTGTAAAATTGCTACGCAGCCTCTGATTCACTATTATCCAGATTCCTTTGTGCAAATCTGCTATGTTACGGGCTGTTCCCTCTACTGCGTACGTGCACTAGGTGTTTCCCTTCCGTACGTTATGGCTATTGACAGCGCAAAGCTGAGGTACTCGTGGTGATGCCAGAGGAATCGCCATGGAAGCAGAGCCTGCCCTCCATGCTGCTCCAGTGTCCATGCGTGTTTCTAGGGATGTGGTGTGTTGCTGTGGAGATGACACTTGCCATCCACTTTTCTAAGAACTTGGAACAATTTGCTTTCCAATTAAAACAAGATCTATCCTGTGATAACCCTGAGGAAATAGTTACTTACTGAAGGAAGGCAGGGGGGCGGGAAATGGATTTCATTGTCGCGCTCTGGGTGGCTCCGACTTGCTCTGCGCTGCCCGCTCCTGCTCACTTTTGTTTGCAGTGCCCCATTCCGCATCTGCTACCTGCCTCAAAAAACAGAGCAAGTTTGCAAAAAATCTAGGTTCTGTTTTGCTCCACTCCTATCATCTAGTGTGGTTGTCTTGAGGATATTTATTCAGAGTGCACCATCCGTCCAGGTTTTGCTAATGCACTCTGCAACCAGATGCGGACTGACTTGGTGCCAGTATTTTACTATCCACCGCTGCTTTTCCTTTGCAACCTATACACCTTGCTACAAGTTGAAGTGTGAAAAAGCCTATGTCCCAGCTATATGCTGCTTTGCTGACCATGAAAATTGTTTGACCAGCCTTCAGACAGGTTATCTAGCAACCTGGGCGCTAGCTGCGACACTACTGAACCAGCTTTTCCGTGTTAAAGTGATGCTACGCAGGCATCATCCCTGCAGTCCTGGGCGGTGCTGGGCTGGGAACACGCTCCAGCCTGGGGATGGTCCTGTTGCCCTGCGACTGGCAGCAAAGTTATGGGCTGGTGGGTTTGGAGGGGCTCACGTGCCCCTTGCCGTTGTCTGTCAAACAATGTGACTAACAACTGCCATGCAGGTTTTGTTCTCATCTTTTCCCCAAGGATAGAAGCAAGTGCAGGGAGGCCTTGCTTTTACTGTTCTCTCTCCCAAGTCAGGCAACAGAGAGTTTTTGCTGTGCCTCTGGGCAGAGGGAGGCAGCACAAAACCAGCACGCCCTGCTCTCTCAGGGGGAGCGGGGAAGTTAGAGGGGTGCTCCAAGAGGAGCTTATTTCAGGCAGAGAGGTTTGTTGGGCACTGCTTTGTGCTGGAGGGGCACAGCCCTTCCCACACACTCCCTCTGTTGAGGTCTTTACAAATAATAACAATTACAATACAAAAGCAAATGAGTGAGGATAATCTAGCGATCTTTGCTTCCAGCCTCTCACGACGGCAAAGCTGATGTGTAGCGAACTGATGCCACTGCTGTGGCTTTTGCAGCGTGGGGGAGTGCCCTCGAGCTCCCTCACCATGAGCGGGCGCCGACCGGGTTTGAGGCTCCCCCATGTTTCCCTCTGTGCTTGGCCACAGCTTGTTGGAGCTCCGGGCCACAGCTTGTTGGAGCTCCGGGCCCCACCAGTTTCCTCTTCCCTTATTGCAGCTCTCGCTGTGTCTGTGCAGCATGTCGGGACGCCTGTTCAGCTCCCTGCTGAGTTCTGCCTTAAAATATGAAAGCGTCACCCTTTATTTTTCCTGCGTGCTGTGAGGAGTTGGTCCTTTTTATCCTGAAATGGCTTGGGGAATGTGGGCTGTTGGAGGAGCTGGTCTTGCTGGGATGGAGCCTGCCTCTCTTTGGGAATGAGTGGCTGGATTCGGATGCATGTGAAGCCCAGCTCCTCCACATGGCCACAAATCCCAGTTATCCTTGAGAGAGGAGATGGCAGGGTTCATCAGAAAGGTGGCCAGCTGAGCCAGCTGAGCTACCAGGGTAGAAGGGTGCATGACATTGGGGCCTCTCTGTGCATGCATCCCGCTAGCCTGCATGTGAGCTGGGCTAATGGCCACTCAGGAGAATTTGAGCTGGACCACAGGCTTCAGTCCACTCTTGAAACACAGCACAATGAGTTAGAGGAAGGAGGCCTGTTACAAAATGCTGCTGCTTCTGGCTACCACAGAGACCAGCATGGTTTCAGAGGCTGAACTATCATTGGCAGCAAAAAGTGCTAATTCAGCCTTTCCTCCCACTTACATCAAGGCTCCATTTGGCCTGAAAAAAGCTGTGCAGAGCAATCCATCTTCTCACAGGCATCCTGGGAGAGCAGAAGCTGAGAGGCAAAGCAAGGCTGAGAAGACAGTGCTTGGGCAGCAGGCGTGGGAGGGATGCTGTGCAGGAGCGGGATGGAGGGCTGTGGGGACAATCCTCACTCAGGGGGTTCTGGGGAAGTGAGCAGACAGCAAGGTCTTTGGAAAGTGAAGTAGGAGTGTGAAGACGACTTTGGAAAGAGGAGGAGCAGGGTATAGGCTGCAGTAATGGGGTGGGAGAGCACTGATGGCAAAACTTTTCTCCTGCAAAGATGCAGGTGGCAAACCTTGACAGAGGAAGATGGAAGCAACTGCCTGAACTATTCCAGGTCTGTCCCAGTGCAGCACTGTGACTTCAGGATCCTTTCATGTGATGGATTAGAGCCAAGTGCTATTTTTCCTTGATGGTTTTTCCCAATTCCCAGCCTTCACAGTTGGCATCAAGAAGCAGAAGTGTCTGGGAGGACAAGGATGCTATTTGCATTAATTGGTGTAGATCAGAAGTCGTTCTGATTATGCTGAGTTTGTGCTGCTCTAGCAGAGCAGGTGCTATTACGGTCCCGTGAAATTTTAACCAGCGATTTGTTTCGACACCTCTGGCCTCACAAAAATATAATCCAGTGTTTGCCCAAGCACCACTTTCATGCTGAATGTGACATTTTCCAGTGTACGAGAATAATAAATCTTGACAAATGCGGAACACCTGGGAGACAAGAGGAGGCTGTACGGGCACAGCTCTCAGAAACATCATACACGTTTGTTATGAAAATGTGTCTTGCTGTGCCTTTAAAGACGTGCAGGTGTAGTTAAAAATGAAAAGCATTTTTGATGGCAGGCTTTAGGGCACTGAAGCCTTCAAATATGGTTCAGTATTGAAAGCACTGTCCTAATTTCTGGCCTGAGATTTTATTCTTTAGGAAAATTAAAAAGAAATCTTGTTGCTACTAGGACTCACTGAAGACATTTTTCTGTGTTGCTTGCTGTGGTTTATGCTCACATTTCTCCTATTTAACCTCTGGGTTTTGCTACATTTGCCTTTTAAGCAAAAAAGTTCACAGATAATAAGAAACTCGGCAAACACAAATGGCAGGTAAATAAGCTTGTTCAAACTTGTATTAAAATTGTGTGTTTTAATTTTTACATCTAATAATTGCAATCCAAAAAGAAATTAAAATGTCCTGCCCGTTAGTCAGAGGCAGAATGTCTGAAGTGTGGCTGTATGACGAGTTATTTCAAATTGAAGGCAAAGCTTTAATTCGTTATTAACTAAGCATGTTTCCTGTGCAACATCTAGCTTTATGCATGTAAAACAGTGCAAGTCGCGCCTGCTGTTAGGGTGATCAGCTCTTCCTTTTGACTGCCCACTGCTGCTGTATCCCCAGATGAGGACTGTTCCCCGTGTTGCTCTTTTAAGTCAAGAACAACAGTCTTGTGGGGCTGGAAAACATCTGTCCTGCACCGATCTGCCACTGCTCCTTGATGTTTTGCTGTCTGTATAGGTGGGGCCTGCTTGGGTTGGTTTCTCTGGGAAAACCTTTCATCCAGAAGGAGAGCATCCTGCCAGGAAGAGCATCCCTTGTGAAGAGAGAGCAGAGCTTCTGTTACCTGTTGCTGTTTTCTTGGGTTTGGGTGGTGCTTAGGCACAGTTCTGGAGGTGACGCAGAGCTCTCCCTTTGGTAAGGTCTGTGCTGAGCCACGACAAATCATTTCCCTGTCCGTGTTGGGGCCCTTGGTTGAAGCAGCTGTGCAGAGCTCAGGGGTGGCAGCTGTTCCTGCCTGGTGAATCCGGCCTCTTTACCGCTCGCGCCAATGCGTAGTTATAACTGCTCTGCAGCTTTGCCTCTGAAGACCTCTAAAACCTTATCCCTGTGTTTGCCCTCTGCCAGTATCTGTTTCCTGAGATTAGTGGCCAGGTTTAGTCACAGATAGAATTCATCTGGCAAGCTCGGTGTCACGCCTGATGCAGTCACAGTCCTAGCTGTGTCCTGAGCCTCAGCTTTCTAAACCTTCATCTGAGCATTTTCTTGTGCGACAGCACCTTGCTAGCTTGTTTCTTTTGAACCAAGTTCTGAGCCTTTGAATCCTGGAAGGGATGGTAACGTCTAGATTTAGTCATGTTTATCTTGCAATCTCACAGAAAAATTTCTTCCTGGATACAGCAAAATATAACATAGTCCAGGCGTTTTGTGCTCAGTAAAAGAGGGAATGCAAAAATTAATCCAGGAGAATTCTTCGCTTTTAAAGTCTTCCTTTGCTTTGAAGCCAAGGACACTGAATCAAATGAGAGAGCTCTTTCGTTTGGCTTCAGTGAATCTTTGAGGTTGCCATTTTTGCTGACACTGGCTGGAATGTGTGTGTGTATCTGTTTCTGTTTGTACTGCAGGAGTTGTTCTGCACAGAACCTGTGGTCTGATGGGCAGTGAGAGCTGGGCTGGCTTTCTCTGGGCAGCAGTAGTGGGTTTTTCTCTCTCTGTGACTTTGTTTTTCCTTCTGTGAGGAGCAGTGTTTCTGTGGTAGGAAATCCCAGACCATGACAGCCTCTGTGTTTTGTTTCAGGCATCAGAGGGTGTTCCCGTGAAGTATTTTGAGAACTTGGAGGAACTGATAGAATTTTACAAGAAGGAGAACATGGGTCTGGTATGGCACCTCAAATATGCAGTGCCGCGGGAAGAAGAGGAGGCTGCAGATGAAGCGGAGGAGGATGCTGGTAAGAAACCCATGATGTGACTTGGTGATGCAGACCCTTGACGCTTACCTTGAACTGAAGATATGCAGTGCAGGAAGGGGGGTTAGAGCATGTCATGCAATAAAACTGAGCAGAGCTTAGGGAGATCTGAGCTGGCAAGACCATGAGGCAGTGAGTCATTATGGCTTTGGGGCGATACTGCATCTGGAGCACCATTTTAGCTCACCTGAGGGAATACATTGAGCCTCTCTGCAGAAGTATATTGAATCAGGTGGAAGGCTGACTAATCTGTTGACCTTCTTCTGGACTCAAGCTGGTTTATGTCCGACCATCTCACATGTCTCTGCCCCCCTCTCCCTGCACTGCATCTGTAAGGTCACTGTCTCAGCAGCAGAGATGCTCCCCTGCAGACTTGGAGTACACCTCTCTGCAGTGCCACGCACCTGCAGCTGCTGTAGGACTTGGGTCATCTGAAACTCTTATCTGCTCTAATCTAGAGGATGTTTCTAACAGTCATAACCAGAGGGCACAGATCCCACGGTGGCAGACAGTCTAACGCTATGCATAGAAGCAGATGTATGATGAAGAGGTGTAATTGGCATCATCCCAGCTATTTTATATGAAATGCCACTGTGGGTTCCTGATCGTCATTGGTCTTGGATCGTTCCTTGGATTTTTCCTGGATTGTCCCTTGGATATTTCATTGTTCTCCTGAATCCCAGGGGAAGGGTAATGCCCACAGAGTCATCCTTCCTGTTGTTTCTGACATCTGTCCAGAAATGATGAGCATTACAATAAAACTTGTCTGAAGGACCAGTCCTGTGACAGACAGACAGGTGTGTGCACTAACGCAGATCGATGTGCCTATCTATATTTATGCAATCCAGTGGATCTCTAATAGGAGCTGGAAGATGTTGGTATGCAATTCTCATGAAGAAACAGAACAAAATTTAGCAAAGCTGCTCAGGAAAGATGTTCTTGGTTTTTGGCCAGCTGCACTGAGTCTTCAGCTCTCAGGGCGGGGGAGGGAACTACAGCAAAAATAATACACAGAGAAGCAAGCAGCAGGGAATGAAGTTCTAGCCAAGACTAAGAGCTTTTAGATGAAGAGATATTAGCACTGGAGCTGGGCTGTTCAATGTACAGAATTTAATTCTGTTAAGGCACTTTGATGCCATCGTGCTGGTGCCATGTAGGGCCTACAGATGTCTGGCTGTCTTGCGTGCAGAATTGCAGAGGTGGAAGATGAGCACCCAGATACCCTGTAGATACACCACCCAACTGTGTCCTCGCTCAGTGCTGCAGTGGCTCTGTGAATCACAGCTTCTGCCCAGGAGCAATGGATCTGTTTTGGGTATCTTTTTGTAATGAAAATTCCACCATTAGGAAATCATCAGCCAAAACCAGCTACCTATGATAGATGTTACAAAGCGTTGGAGCAATTGGTATGAAAAGAAAGGCAACCATGGTTGGGATAAATGGAGACGAACCCACTCTTCTGTTAGGAGAGGGAGATACGCTGAGCAGAAGGATGATAGAGGAGGAGAACCCTTTGTGCTTCCAACTTGATGCCCACAAGACAAGGCAGAGTACTCAGGCCCTCTGTATTGGATTGTGGGGTCTATTTTGTCCATCTGTGTTTGCTTACTTCAGCTGTTCATTCTTTCCATTTGCAGCTTCTGGTGCTCTTTCCATCATGCCCTTCCACCCATTCTGCCCTAGTAGCAGATCTCCATGACAATGGTAATGATAGGGATGAAGTACAGCTATGTTCTCCAAGCGTTATATTCAAAGAAACTAATTAACCTTCATAGCTGCTGTGCAGATGGGACAGTCAAACTGACTCAGATGAGGTTACACTGCCAGGCAGAGGCATACGCTGCCTGCACATGAGGTCCAAGCCTGGCAGCTCAGCCTGCTGCTCTCACACCACTGACATCCCTGAGAACAGGGCTGGGCCAGTATCCAGCCCTGAGGTTTCCAGCTCTGAAATGGGAGGCCCTTCAGAAGGGATGGTTTCTGCAGTGACTGCCACAGCAGCGCAGACTCTGCCCTGCCTGTGGGTGAGGGGGAGGAGGTCAAATTGCCATGCTGGGATGACTGTGCCTTTCCCTTCCTCCTTGCCAGACCTGGTACCCACGCCTCCCATCCTGCCCCCGCGCAACATCCTCATGGCATTGCCGAGCAGCGAGACAAAGGAGGTGCCTTCTCTCCCTGAAAACTCCAGGGTGGCAGATGTTAATAAACTGTCCCTTTCTGAGACACTACTCCAGCGGCTGCAGTACCAGGACACAAGCAGGTGAGGATAAGTCAGAGGGCTGCAGAATCAGCCTTCAGCCCAGCTCTGAGCTTTTTAGGGCACTCTTTTTGGGACAGCTAAAGACCTGTTGACTACTCTTCATTTATACTACCAAATGAAGAACAGAATCAGATCTACAGTGTGTTGGCTATTTGTTACAGTCTAGCTGTCATCTAGAAAAAAATACTTTTCTGCAGTATTAAAATCACCAATAGACTTTCTCCCCTGATGTATAGTTTTCTAATATAAAGTCAGATAATTTCCGAGAGAACTCAGTGTTTTACCTGAGTGCCTAAACTACAGATTGTATCAGAAAGCAGCAGCCAGTCCTCAGAAAGCATAAACTGGTGTATGGATTTCCAGGTACTCTTACTGATTTTCTCCAGCTACAGGTCTGACTCACATTGTCCCACGTGCTAGCTGTGTCAAACCTGGACATCCACCAAAGCCTTAGAGGAAACCACATGACATTTAATGATCAGATCTGCAAAGTTTAAAAATAAAATAAAATCAAAATAAAATCAGAAGACATGCCTGTTGGCAGGGTAGAGGGAGGCTGTGAGCAAACAGTGGTTGTGCATGGCAGCACAGGTCCTGTTGTGGTGGCCCAGCAGCAGTTGGCTGACTGTGAGAAGCCCAGTTTTGGTCAGCTTCCTGCACCATTTCATCTGCTTAGCAGCCAACTGGGACTTTCTGCATTTGTCAGGGCACAAGACAGCACATGCAGTCTGCCTGGTTCATCCTTCTTTGTCGTGCTGAAGTCTGGGCACCGCAGGCACAGGGACGAGGGGAGCATCCTGTACAGCTATGTGGTCTCAGCCCCACTAATGCTGTTTTGGATTGCTTGGAATAAAACCTTCAAAGTGGTATGTGGTGAGGTGAAAGGGAGACTCCATTTCCTCAGAGTCCCTGAGCTGCTGACTATTAGCAACCTCACAGCAGCCTGGCTTTACCTGCCAAGGCTAACGATCCCACCGTGGCTTTGGCACAGCCAGGCATCGCAAGAGTTCCCATGGTACGGTAGCTCAGCAGTCAGGGAGGAGAGGATTTGGGGGTGGGGAAGGAGGAAGAGGAGAAGGTGTCAGCAGTGTGGTGGGGGATCCATTGTCCAGTTCTGAGAACTGCATATTTACACTTAAATCCATCTGTCCGTGCTGGCAGTGGAAGTTTCAGAAAGATAATAAAGCTGTCTGATATTTGGGAGCAGAGAGAAGAGCTGGCTTTCGACCTGTTTCCTTCACAGTGTCTCCGATGAGCATCTTAAACTCATCCAGGATTACCTACGAGTTCACATCATCAGTGACTTTGAGATAGTGCAGACTGGCTCAAGCAGCCTTCCTCAACTGAAGAAACTACTTACGCTTCTTTGCAAAGGACTCTTCAGGTAACTAGAGGCTGGTTCTCAGAGATCACAGTATAATGCTGTAACGCTGTAGTCTAACATAGCTTTCATGTGCATGCATTCAGAACCTGCATTTATAGAATCATAGAATAGTTTGAGTTGGAAGTGACCTTTAAAGGCCATCCAGTCCAACCCCCCTGCAAGAAGCAGGGACATCTCCAACCAGATCAGGTTGCTCAGAGCCCTGTCCAACCTGGCCTTGAATATTTCCACATATGGGGTATCCACCACCTTTCTGGGCAACCTGTTCCCAGTGGCTACCTGTTCCATTTCTGGCATAGGAAACTGGCTTACCCTCAAAAACATTATATTTGGATCTCATGACCTGGGATTCTGGTCCAAAGATGTGAAATCTATATAAAAGCCATAGCTCTGACAGTGAAGTTTTCCTGTAGGCGGTTTCAGTCAGTGAAGTATTATTTTTTATGCTTTGTTTAGAAAGCAACAAACCAAAAAATGCACTAACCGATTAACTGCATAATTTGGTAATGCATAAATGACACCCACAGAATTGTCAAGCACAAGTCGTTTATGGAAACAAGCACATATTGGTGTATAGCTATGTTTTAAACACTGATTTTCCTTCCCACAAATGCACTGTGAACCTGGAGTGATTCCACTGATGTCAGTGAAGTCCAGCTCAAATTAAAAGAGAAACAAACCTAGACTCTACAAATCTTACCTTTCCTATTTGTAGACCTTCCAGATCCCAAATAGGAAAACTCTGATAGGGAACTAAAACCTTGCAGAGCTCCCTCTTTCTCTGGTGGAAGGATGTGATTTCCCCCCTTGCTGCTTGTAACCAAAAGAGGAGATTAACCCATACTTCTGCAGAGATTCTGTGCAGAGATCTGCACAGAGTGCTCCTCTGTGCTCCTCTGCCCTCTACGGCAGAGGGCACATACTTCTGCACTTGCATCTGTGGCTTGCAATATCCATCTCTCCAGTGTAGTTAGAAGTGAGGCTGGTAGTGCTGCTGGCCTGACCTTGTTCCTCTAGAGCTCACCAAGGCTGAAGAAAGGGCTAAAACGAGGGGTGGATACTGCTGACTTGCTTGGCTTTGACCCATGGAAGAAAGGCAGGGAGTGACTGTTTGGGACGACGATTACTCCCCTAAAGCGATGGGCACTGTGCATGTTTTACCAGGCAACAGAGGAGGAATATGCAGCCCTGCTCCCTCTGCCAGAAGCCAGCTGCTCACAGACAAGCCCCTGGCAGGACTGAGGACGGGTTGTGCAAAGAGCTGCCCTTCTTTTTCTGCACTCTGCTTGAGGGTTTTGCTTCTCTTCGCCCACAGAGGGGGAGACCCAGGTGGCTAGCCAAGAATAAACCTGAGCAATGGAAACTAAAATCTAATGAAATCACGAGTGAGAGTTTTGTGTTACTAAAATACCTCCAGTACTGCTGTTCTGATGATGGCTGGCTTTTTCCATTTCCAACTTCTTATTCGACTTCACCTTATCTGGGTTTCACAACCCTACTCCTCATAAATGTACATGAGATCACAAGAAAGGAGATGCAAGAGGTCCACAATCCTCAAGTGCCAGGTCACCTTTTACATTTGCAGATTTTCTGTAGGGTTTTCTGGTGACTGGACTTTGCAAAGTGTCATCCTAGGCTTATTGTCAGATGCAGTATCTTACTGTTTTCTGCAGTCTTAACCTCTGAGGTTGTCTGGAGTTTTAGCTTACTTCCCTTATCAGACTTCTGAACTCAAATTTAATCAGTGGCATTACCTAAATTTAGCTTTTATTTGCCTCAGCTTTCTTCAGCTGCACAGAGATTTCAGCTGAATGTACAGGTAATTCCTATGCAGCTTCTCAGTGGCTGTGTCCTCTTTTTTTTCATAATGTTCAATTTCATTATTTTCACAATATTTGAGAATAGGTTAAAAAACCCAAAAACAAACAAAAGAAGAAATGTTAATTGGCACAGCTTGAGCTCTTTCATTGGAGTTGGAGCTCTTTTGAATTTCCTGGCACTGCTGAGTGTTAAGAGTGTGCAAGCAGACACACGCTGTGGCTGAGCCGACCCCGGCTGTTTGTGAGCCACACTGATTTGCTGTGAATTTGAGGTTTTTGTGATGCTGTATTCTGGCTTCTTCCAACTTCCCAGAGCCCAGCTGTGCCATCTCTCAGGGTCGCTCTCAGATACATTGCCATCACTGTGAAAAATGAGCATCCTGGTGCCCTTTGCTGACTGACTTTTGTGTTTTGATACAGGGCTGTGGGTAAGCACTGACTGCCGATGTTAGCAAGGCAGAAGGGATGCATGTGGGAGCTGCTCAGTGATTAGGAGAAGAAAAGAGCTTATAGTGAACCATGGGGTTGGAAGAGGAGTTGGGCCAACTGTTTGTGAACAGTCTGTGCCTTTTGCAGTTCGTGTATTGTCCATGGACAGGTCTAGGACTCATTTCTGACTGAGGAGCTCAAGCACAGCTGGGCCACAGCAGACCGGGAGTGTAAAGCTTGTGGTCTCTTACCTTCACCCTCCCTGATTAATTCAGCAGAGACTGGACCTCAACGTGCATTAGAGACATTGAAAGCTGGTTTTAACTCTGCTGGAAGCTGCTACTACCTTCTAGGGCTAGCTGTGGCCAAGGGGGTCAGGACAGCCATGGCACATCTTATCAGAGCCCAGGAGACAATGGGGCAACCACTCTTGGGAGAGGCTGTTCACTCTGGCAGCTCATCTCCGAAAAATGAAACAAAACAGAGACTTGCAAGGCTGATGGGTACTTTTATGAAGCATTCAGTGCTAAAAGAAATTGGCATATAAGGATTTCCTTAGGCAGGGGAATCCTCCAGGGCCTGGAAAGCTGACTCGTGGAGAGCTTGGTGCCAGTGCAGCGGAGAGCGGGGACTACCCATGTGAGTGGACTTTGTTCAGAGTTTCCTACCAGCTTTAAGTGAAAAACACTAATAATGGCCTGTTCAGCTTGCTAATGTCTGAAGCCATCATTTGGTCATTGATCACTGCTCTGCATGTTCCTGTTTATTCTCCCTCTCTGGATAAATTGCACATAGAGCTTTCAAGGTAGCTTTTCAGGCACTTGTGACACCAGGATTTGTGCAATCGTATGTGGACACACAGGCTTCTGACACTTCAATGAAGATCACTACATACATTTATACTATCAAGAGAAGAAAACAAAAGGAGTTACAAGTGCAATTAAAACCAGTTTGTAGTTTTGTTGAGTTTAAGTGCTTCCACACGTTGCACCATACAGTAAACAGCAGGCAGTTTTCCCATGGCAAATAATTTCTGAACTGCTTCAAGCAGCCGCTGCTCTGTGTTTTTGAGATATAGCCTACATGTCCTGCACTCTTGGTCACAGTAAACATCCTTTCATTCTCTTCAAAGTGAACTTCACCCAAGTGCAACTGCCTGCAGCCTCCTAGGGCCTGACTCCATGGCTGCAAAAATCTATGGGGTTCTTGGATTTGGGGCCAGAGCCATTTGCAGTGACACTGGCCCTAGGTGATCCAATGCTGAATAGTGGTGTTGGAGGACTAAATCTAGCAGATCCAGATTCCTACAATTGTCTTGTACTTCTGTGTAACCTATGGCAAGCCTTTCAGACTGAAATTTCAAACATGAGCGCTTAGTTTAGGCAATTAATCATCCATAGTTCAGGCCCTAGTGAAATATCTAATTGTCAGACAGTCAGGCATACTTTTGCTTTGGAGCACTTTCCCCAACAAACAGGGAGTAAAATCCGGTCCATTCAGACTTAGGAAAGTGAGGGAAATCATTAATATCCACTGTTGGCTATGCACAATGCAAGCATCCTAGCATTGCTCTCCACCATCACCTTCCTTTTGACCTGTGCTCCCTGGCTGCTCTTTCCGTGATAAGTCTTGTCGTTATTGGAGTGTGGCTTCTGTGCCAAATTCATACAACAGCATTTTGACAAATGAGCATCCTGTGGAATCTAACTGGGAAATACTAAAGGAATCTCATTGTAACCCGCGAGCGGCTCCCATTCAAGAGATTAAAGGCTGGCTCTTCCATCTCCTCGCTGCACCTCTCCCCTCTTCTCTTGTGAGCTGAAAAATCCCAAAATTAAGTTACCTTTTTGCCCAGTATTCCCAGCATCCTCTGTCAGTCTCAGCAGCTGTGCAAGGACTGTGCAAAATGGAGCTGCTCCTGCCGCTGGGGCATTCACAGGCACCAAACTTGGCAGGACTTGCAGATTTTTGAGTGTGCTTTGATCTATGAGGTGGCACAGTTGGTTGATGCTGGTTTTACACAGTGTTCTCTGGTTTGGCCCAGACAAAAATGTCTTTCTAGATAGATTTAAGAAGTTACCACCTCCAAAGCAAAACCTGAGGAACAGCCAGTACATCCATGCCTCAGTCATGGCAAGGCAAAGTCAACTGCCTAACGCTAAGCTGCCTTCATTGGCAGTGTCGCTAAGGCAGCTGAGAAATGTTCTCATCGCCCATCCACCAACTCAGAGGGGGTAAGCAACAGAGGACAAGGGCATGACACGTGGTGAGAGAGCAGTCCTAGTATGAATGCGTGCCTGTAGTCTCTGCTGCGTGGCTTTGTCCAAAGAGACCAAGTGCTACCCTACCTGGGGACCCAACCACAGCCTTAGACCTCTGCTGTGTCTCTGTTCCCAGTGAAGCCTCTCGGACTCTCCCATCTCTGGAGTCCATCCAGAAGGTATTTGAGCAGCAGCTGCACCCTGGTATCCATCAGCGCTCACAAGTAAGTTGGCTGAAGGTGGGAAAAGGAGAAGAGAGAGGAGTGCGGGTGGCTGTCAGCCAGGGGAGGGGTGGAAGGGTTCTGGTTGCACAGCAATGACCGGTGGGATTCAGGTGATCAGTTACCACTTCTGTTCTCTCTAGCCCCTTTCTGGCTGCAGTGCAGAGGGCACACAGTGAGTTACATCCCCACAGTTTCACTTATCCCATAGTACCCTCTGCCTGCTCTCCCTTCCTGCCCTAGAGGAAAGTGCAGCAAACTGCCTGAAGACTTCCATCTCCCCATCCTCCTTCAGCCTGTGGGCTAGGACTGTGCATTTGTCTTTCCATAAACTTTACTCCAGGATGTTTCACTGCCAAATCCTTCCTTCCTCCAGCCCACTTAAGTCCCATGACCTTCCTCTCCCTGCCAGTAGCCCAGAAAACCGAAAGTCCAGGACTTCTGTATGTCGAGCCCTGGACCTGGTCATGCAAACCTGTCTCCCAGCAGCAAGCTGACTCCCTTGCATGCCCAGCTGCCTCTAACCTATGGACAAGGTTTGCAAATTTGTCCTTCCACCCTCCCGTACTTCTGCATGTTCAGCCAAATTCTGTGCTCTTGCGCTGCCCGTTACAGATTAGAGTGGCAGAGGCACAAGTGTTGCTCCTTGCTCTGTGTGTGAGGTGTTCCTGGGGCGAGACTGTTGCGCTCCTGGGCCACGCTCTGTGGGTTTGGTAATTATGCATCTCTCTCTTTTTGTTTCTATGTTGCGGTTACCAGATGCTCGGTGAAGCTAGTCCAGTCAATATTGTATTGAAACTCAATCAGATGATTTCTTTACTGTCTTCCATTGAAGAAAAGGTAGAGTTTTAAAGTTATTTTGTATTATCTTCTTGTCATCTTTTGCTCTAGTTATACTTCTTGTTCATCATCACTGCGCTGCTCTGCTACAGTAAGATTTCTTTGCTCTGACCTTGTAACTCTCAATGTAGTGCAGGATCACCAAATGCAATTAGTACACATAAGTTATTTTACAGGTGAAAACACTGTTGATTGAAGGTCCTGATTCAACCCACCGGCGCTCCCTTATCCCTCCTGTCACTTTCGAGGTACATGTACTTCTTTACAATGCTGATCACAACGTGGAAAGACAGCAATGCAGGTTTATGTTGGTATATCTGTTCCTGGGAACTCTGCTGTGCTGCCACAGAGATAACAGCTATTCCTGGATGCTTTTTAGCACCATGCAAATTCTTAAGAAATGTCTAGTGAGATTGGCATAATGATGATAAGTGTCCGTGAATTCAGGCAGGTGTTGTGTTTGTGATACACGTGACTGAAGCGTAAGATCACCTCTGAAAAATCTCTCTGTTTTCCAATAGGTGAAAGCTGACTCCTTAGGAATTTTCTCAAAAATACATCTCAAGGTTGATGTGGAAATGGGAAAACTGATTATCAAGAGAGCTAAGGATGGTCCAGAAGACAAGTTTTATACCCACAAGAAAAGTAAGATGCTTAAGGTCAAAATGCTACTAGACTCTCAGTCCCTTGGATGACAGGGAGGGGTTCCCTTTGGCCAGGGAATTTCTGCTAGGTCCTGGGTGATGTGCAAGGCTCCAGTTAGTCTAGACTGCTTATCCCCAAACCAGCCTGCAGAGAGCAGGCAGTCATTACTGGGGTAACCAACTTTCACAGGTTGTTTTAGACCTGGCCTCCTGGTATAAATTAAGGCAGTGGTAGCAGGACTGCAAGGGAGCAGGTTTTGACAGAAGATTCTCCATAGAGCTGGTTGCAATAGATTAATTTTCTACTGAAAAGCAATGTCACTGGAAAAAAAAACCACCATTCTGCAGGAACATACTGACTTCTGTGATGATTTTTGATGGTAAAAAGCCAGATACTCAGTTTTGGTAACATTTTTCAGTGACTTTCCCCCCCACTCTGCCCCGTAGGATGGCTCAGGATACAGAGCGATGTCCTGCAGGAAAGCAAGGCTTCACTTCAGAGTGTAGGGGCTTGGTATGGACAAGGGCTCCAGGCAGAATGAGTTTTGGGGGTCCTTTTCACTTCAGAGGCTAGGATTAAGCAACATTAAAATGTAATTATACGGGGCAAAGTGAGCCTCAGACATAAAAGACCGTGTAAGTCCTGAGTCTATGAGCAGAGTCCTGTTAGATTTGGTGGGATTCTAGTTTTGGTGACTGCAGCTCGTGACACCCAGTCTCTGTTTAGTCTTGCAGCTTATCAAGTCCCAGAAGGTCCCTAACAAACTGGTGATTGTGCTGGAAACAGAAAAAGAAAAAACACAGCGGAAGGAATATGTTTTTTCTGATTCCAAGGTATATACGCAATGTTTCCTTCCTGCCAGCCTGGGGCAGGTACCTGGGTGGAAGTGGTACAAGGGGCATTCCTTGTCAGAAAAATGAACTGTTGAAGGACAGAGTTGGCTTTGCAAAAATGAAATTTCTCCTTTGTTCTGGAAACATCCAGAAAATGAACAAGTGTACTGTGTAAAGGGAGATACTGGAGAGAGCAAACATACCTAGGTCCTGTCACCAAGGCAGGAGAACAGAGCGTCAGCAAGCAGTGAGAAGAGGCAAGGAGTTGTGTTGAGGGTAGCTGCAAAAAGGTTCATGTAGACAAATAAGTGGGAGGTCTAGGCTTTCTTCTGACCAGCTCAGCACTTGTTAAAGTAATGCACAAGCTAAGTGACTGAGAAGGTACCATAGGGAAGACAGCCTGTTCGAAGGTTTCAGGATAGTGAAGAGCTAATCTGCCCTTCAAGTGTGCTGGGAATTTCCTGGTTCAGCTAGTTTTTCAAGAGGTCGTGTTGGAGGAGTTAGGCATCTCATTAATTGTCTGTGCTCCTCCCTGTCTAGAAGAGAGAAGGGTTCTGCCAACTTCTGCAGCAGATGAAGAATAAACACTCGGAGCAACCAGAGCCTGATATGATCACCATCTTCATTGGGACTTGGAATATGGGTATGGGCTCCCTTCTGATATGGGTGTTCTTCCAGACACTTGCCAAAATGTATGCTCCTCTGCCACGATAAGCTCCAGACACTGTTTGTTCTGTAGCAGAACTGTACACCAGGGTTGTCTTCCACTGGAGCAGGGAAGAGCTGATCTCTAAGCTTATTCTTGCATGCAGTTTGACACTTTTCATGGTTCCAGTCAAAGGACCATAAAGTTTACCCTGATGGGTACTGAAGGATTCCTGCAGTGACAGGGAATTGTGGCTGGCACAAAGCTGGTGCAGTAATATACGCTATCCTCCACCTTGCAGAAAGGGCAGGAGCAATTCCAGTAACTGCACATCAGCTGCTTCTTAAGCTGACTAGGGACTGTTCATGTCCAGCCTGGGAAGAGAGCTAAATATCTGTGATGTTTAGAGAAGGGGATAGGTGTAGTTGAGGACAGTGGAATTTAAGTTATTTTTCCCATTTTGGGAGAAAAGCCTCCTTCAACTGCTGTAAGCTGAGCTGTCTGTGCCCAGTCACACTTAAGGCGTAAGGTAAAGGCAGTGGCAGGCCAGGAATACAGCTCCCTGCCTCTACCATTGGCTAGCCTTGGCCAACTGTAATTAGGTAAGCTAATGAAGCAGAGGAAGACAGTCAAAGCAGAGTCACTCCTTCATCCGTGAGTCAGGTGGGGTTAACATCTTTGTCATCTTGGAGTAGTGTGTCCTGACTGATACAAAACTGATACGGGACAGAGTGAATGTGAAGCCCATTATTTGTATCCTGGGTTTGACAGAACACAGTCTCACTGACTTTGGTATTTGATTTGTTATTAAAAGGTGCTGCACCTTCCCCAAAGAAGATCACCTCCTGGTTTCTCTCCAAGGGGCAGGGGAAGACCCGTGACGACACTGCTGACTACATTCCTCATGACATCTATGTGATTGGCACCCAGGAGGATCCGCAAGGGGAGAAAGAATGGCTGGAGACCCTGAGGCAATCCCTACAGGAAATTACCAGTATCAGCTTCAAAGTGGTGAGGGGTTTTTCTAGCTGTTGCACATAACTCAGGCATGTGAGAAGAGTACATGTTGTGCAAATAAGAGACGGAGGAATAAGTGGTATTTTGCCTACATGTCCTCCCCTTCCCTCCCTTTATTGTCATTGCATTTGAATGAGGGAGAGTGAACTCAATCTGTCTGTTCCACGAGATCCTCTCCTGGAGAAGGCTAGATGGGCATATTGCTGGGACAGCACCCCGCCCCGCCACTGCCAAAGCAGGGACCCTGCCATCAAGCTCCTCTGCCTGCCAGCCTGGGGGCAAGGGGCAGATGCTGAGCACCTCAGTCAAGTGGTGTTGATATTTTGACCTTCATAAAGGAGGAGACTGTAAAACTTTCTGAGCCAGCTGTAGCTTAGATCTCACCCTAGGCTATTGCACTTTCAAAATAGGATGTAACAGCACACAGGCACAATCATAAAAGAAACTGAACCTTATTAAGACCAGCTATGGATATTCCTCAGTTTCAGTGATGTCAATAAACAAATCCAACCATATCTGGAAGGCCACAGGAGAGCAGGACTGTGACTTTCATGGTGATTGGCAAACTGTATTTTGTGCAAGCAAGGCAATCCAATGATTAACTAGAAAATACTACTAGAAAATAGCTAGATCCTTCCTGTCACCTTTGATTAAAATGACTGAAAGCATATCTGGAGCATAGGAAGAAAATTTGTGCAGGAGAAGTACTACAGAAGGAGTCAGGAAGGCTGCAGCGCAGCTCTGCAGGTATGTGTAGAAATATAACCTCTAACCCTCCCATCCCTGCAGATAGCAATCCATACCCTCTGGAACATCAGGATTGTTGTACTGGCAAAGCCAGAACATGAGAACCGCATCAGCCACATCTGCACAGACAACGTGAAGACAGGGATCGCAAACACACTGGGTGAGGAACCAACCTGGTCTTGTCCAAAGGACGGAGATCTGTTCAGTCTGTGCCAATACTGTCCTTGAAATGGAACAGCTCTTTCTCCACAAGGCTCCTTTGACTACATTCATGTCACACCAGTGTTACTAAAGTTATATCCTACTAGCACTGATTATATCTTACCCTGTAAGAGAGGAAATCTATTTGTGTGTATACTTAGTGCATATATATATTTATATTCCCTTTGGCTATTGGATTGCTCTTTCTGGGGTTTCACAAGGAAATTGCACTTCTTTCACTTTAACTAATTTTTTTAGCATCCTTAGAAAATGTTACCACAATCTGGGCTGTATGTGCTGATTCTTGCTGTGCTGATGAAGTCAACTTATTTCTCTTCTCCATCCTCCCCTTCACTTAAGATGTGATAGGTGCTTTATTATCTTTGCAAGACTCAGCTAGAGGTGAATTGATTCCTTGACGTTTTTGGCTTATCTTTTTCCAGGTAATAAAGGAGCTGTGGGGGTGTCGTTCATGTTTAATGGAACCTCCTTTGGGTTTGTTAACAGCCACTTGACTTCAGGAAGTGAAAAGAAACACAGGTAAGAGACATCCTCCCCTCCAAAAATGGACGTTGACCCAGGGTGAAATCCTCTGGGCCGTGTTTGGTGGGAGGGCCCACCAGACAGTCATAAGCACATTTTGCTGACCATAAAAAAATGTTAATTGTCTCCTGGGAGGGCAACTTCTATTAAAGACACTGCTCACTGTCACCATTTAAATGAGGGACTTCTGCTATATGGCCACACCACATGGGTGCAGGTGAAATGGACAGCTCAGTGATTTCAGAACCAAGTGTAAACTTCTTGCACAACACTTGTGTGACCTGTCATGCAAGCCCAGTACGTGAGGAAAATAGTTCCCTCATCTACAGTGTTTTGGAGAGATGAGGGAAGGCTTTTCCCATCCCAGAATAATGTGCTGAAGGGGACTGTCTGCCTCCTTGCTGTAGACAGTACTGTGAGCTGTAGTGTGCCCTGGGGCACAGCTCAGAAAGGTTCTGCTAGGCAGAGCATGCTGTCAGGAGTACCAAGAGGGAGGTGTGTAGCAGAGAAATATCTCCACGGCGGCTAATTCTCTATACCCAGCTGTGAAATGAGTTTCCATGGTCTAGGCAGGTTCTGTGCAGCACAGGACTGGAATGCAAAGATCTTGGCATTGGTGGGAGATCTGTGCCCACGTGGGTAGGAGCTGGAGCAGCTGGAAGGAGTGGTCTTAAAAGCAAAGAGGACTAGAACTGAAGAGGTTGGCTTTGCCATCTTTTCTGGTCTAGGACCCAGAAAACAGACGATGTGGGATTTCTGCACACGGTCTTTGCAACTGATGGAGTTAACTTCTATGGAAGGATTCTCCAGGGCCTGGAATAGCTGCCAAAATCTAGTTATGTGTTTGCTGCTGAAATGTGAAGGCAACAATCTAATGCTGGGTTTCTAGGACACGCAAGCTCAGAAAAGCACAGCCCCAAGAGGCAACAAAAGTGGCTTTGGGACAGCTTTCCAGCCTTTCAGTACAGTCTTGAGCAGCCCAGAGCTGCTGTAAGTGCCACTGCCCCTTCCTCAGAGCAGGCTGTTCTCCTGCCCCCAGCTCCCCAGGCCTCACACAAGACAAGCTGCAGCATGAGAGCTGTGCTGCGTGACTGGTTGCATGAAGTTGGCTCACTGGGAGACACTGAGCACGTTACCTGGGCCTGTCTGCTGAGGTGTAGTGTGAGGCAGTGGTGGCAAGTTCGCAGCTTCTGATCTGCTCTTCTCTAGATGTTGAGCCAGATCAGTTCCTGCCTGGTAAAGCGTTGGTCTCTTCCAGCCCAGGAATTTAGAAATTGCATGGCAATTTAGTATGTCAGGCAGATGTTTCTTGTCTTGACAGACGCAACCAGAACTATACGAACATCCTGCGCTTCCTGACGCTGGGAGATAAGAAACTGAGTCCGTTTAACATCACTCATCGCTTTACTCATCTTTTCTGGCTGGGAGACTTGAACTACCGCGTGGAACAGCCCCCAACGGTTAGGGACTCTGTGTGAATTCCTGGAGAGCAAAACACTGTGTTGCTACAGAAGCGCTATCTTTTCCTAATGTAGGGCAAGACGGTAGAAAGAGGGGAGTCAGAAGGGATCCTTAGGGCACAAGTGTGACACCAGTTGAGGGAGAGCAAGGAAATCCCCTTTGCCTTCTCCAAGGATTAATGGGCCCAGAGCATGCCAGGAATGCTGTCTGGCACACTTTGCTGCTCCAGGCAGCATCGCTTCTCCAAACCTCCTAACTCTCCTTCCCACTGTTAGCAAGCTGTCCCTGAACAGCTTGATCCAGATATTGCTTTTCTGCTCTATTTGGTTGGCTTTTAATGGTTCGGAACAGCCCTTCAGAAACAGGCAAGCCCTGATAAATACTGGATATATATATTTCAGTAGGTGGGAGACAACAGCGAGTCTGGTGTTGATGGGCATCTGATTGTGTGTGTGCGTGTGTGTATGCTTGTGTAGGGGATGTATGGGCATTTTGATACCTGTTTTGCTAGGCAAATATTCAGCCTTTCAGTGAAGGGAAAGGTGAGGAAGTGACAGGGGGTGCAACTCTGTGAAACAGTTCAGAAACACTTGCTGGCTCACCAGTGAAGGGAATATTTATAAGAAGGTTTTGCATCATCTGCAGCTCTGCTGTTTCCCTGTTTGCAGGAAGCAGAGAATATTATCCAGAAGATCAGGCAGCAGCAGTATCCGGAGCTGCTGGCTTTCGACCAGCTTCTCATAGAGAGAAAGGACCAAAAGGTGTTCCTGCAGTTCGGTAAGATTCTGAGTTTGTTGGCAGGTTCCTCTCCCATTTCCAGCAACTTTCTCTGCCAAACTTCATGTGGGGCAGGGTGTACAGAGCAGCGGCTGTCTTGCCCAGTTGAGGGTTCTCAATAGGCTAAACTGTAACAGAGCTATCTCTCTGTTTTAGATGAAGAAGAGATTACTTTTGCTCCAACCTACCGTTTTGAAAGAGGTACCCGGGAGAAGTATGCTTACACCAAGCAAAAAGCTACAGGGGTAGGTGAAAACTGATTTCCTTTCAGAAGTATATAGCAGAACAGGGAAAGTAACTCCTACAGAAGAAAGTGACCTAAATCAATCTCTTCCTTTTCTGCCCTTGTAGTGTTTTGAAAGGAGTCAATACAAACAAAAAGATTTGACACAAATATATGGTGCTTGGGCAACTGAATTTCCTGTTCTTTGTGAAATGATCCTTTCCCCTCTCCTTGACATCACTTTTCCTTTGGTTTGCAGATGAAGTACAATTTGCCATCCTGGTGTGATCGAGTGCTCTGGAAATCATACCCCATGGTGCATGTTGTGTGTCAGTCCTATGGTGGGTAGATAACAGATTGTAGATAGCAAAGCAATCAGTCTGAAACGGAAATGATTCAGAGCAGAGTCTGTAGGATCTCCCTGCACTGCCAGGCACTCAGCATAGAGAGACCTGATGTTAAATCAGGCAGAGTGGAGCCAAATCTCTCTGCCTGTAACCTTACAAGGTTGGGAATTAATCCTGTTATTCTTTTATATGCAGAATACCACTTGGACAGCTGCAGCTGTCCAGCTTTAGGCCACACTGTAGGATCACTTTACGCCAGTTATTTCTTGGCAACAACAATCACTTTTCCTGTGCACTTACTGGGAGCTCCTTACTTGATGGTGCCTGCAGGGCCAGTATACACAGGCCAGTCTGCAGAGGCTGGAGCTGCAAACATCTTTATTCTATCAAATCATATTCCAAAAGGACTGTGTGGTACCAAGAGCCTGTTCCTTTCTTGCTGAGAAGCATCACAAAAGTGTGGTACAGGGAGGAGAGGAAACTAACAAGACCTGTTTAAAAAAAGCCTCGGATACTAGTTCCTGAAATTTCATCAACTATATAGGACCAAGCATCTGAGCGTAATGTTGGTGGTTTTCCTATGCTTGGAATTGAGAAGAGGGCTGTAGAAATCTCTTGGGGGACAAGGTGGACTGGTCTCAGCACAGAGCCTATGATCACAAAATGTGTCTAGAACATCTGGCATCTGCCTTTATACGCTGTTCTGTTCGAAGGAAGGGGCTTGCTGGAACTCAGGCTGTGTTTAGGTCAAGTCAAGGCCTTGCTCACTCACTGTTAATCTTGGGCCATGAGTTGCTCTGTAGCACTGAAGTAGCACCAGTGTATTCTTTTGTGATTTTGTAATGTCCTGCTATATTAGAGCTTTAATTAGCTGTGCATTTGCAGAGGCAACCAGGAATCCTGCAAATGCCTTTTGTACAGTTGCTTGCAAAATGATACGGTAAAGTTGTGTCCATTAACCGAATCTTTATGTATCTTGACAAAAGAGTTACATTCCTATATACTGACACAAGATTATGTAGAAACACCTTTGTCTAGAAACAGTTACCACAGCGACAGTTACGTTTTCTGGGAAAATTACTGAATAATATTTCTACCACAGCGATCTGACTGGAGGCGGGCGGAAACACAGGGCAGTAACTATCCTCCCTTTTCTCCTTGGCAGGCTGCACCACGGACATCATGACAAGTGACCACAGTCCTGTCTTCGCCACCTTTGAAGTGGGAGTCACCTCACAGTTTGTTTCAAAGAATGGTTAGTCAGGCTGAGTGCAAGTGTGCTGTCTTCACCTTTGGATATAAAACGCGTTCCTCTGTATATTTTGAAAGAAAAAAGCTGATTCTTAGAGAGTCCACTCAAAAATGCCCTCTCTGTCTCCTACTGAAAGTGCCATTATCTTCCCCTCCTCTTTCCTAGACTCGAAGTACACGGATTCCCAAGGGGAGATAGAGTTCCTGCACTGCTACGCTACTCTGAAGACCAAGTCCCAGACCAAGTTCTACATCGAGTTTCACTCTAGCTGCTTAGAAAGTATGGTTTTGCCCATCTTTATTCTTTCTGTCAAGGTTTCCTGCTTGTTTGGATTAGTTCCCCTTCCTCTTGCTTTGTTCTAAATGAACAGCTGTGTAGATCACTTGCTCCAGTGCAAAAAAGGGATGTCCTAGAGATTTGTTGCAGTTTATAAGTCATCTTATACTGTCAGCAATATAATCCAAACTCCACAGCCATTCAGCTATAATCCATGCATACACATGTAGCCTTCCATCATTTCTTTCATCTTGTTTAGCAATCTGATCATCTCTTTTTGGAGGAGAAACGTGTGGTGTTCTTGCTTATCACACAGAAAATCTCTACGTAGCAAACACTTAATTGATTTACTTTCTAATGGTGCCTGGTACAAATGATCAAGTGCTTTCAAAATAACACATCTGCATTATGCTAATAAAAATAATTTAATTACCCTTGAAAAGAATAAGTCGGCAGATCAACTTAAAGTGAAAGGAAAGTTAGTGATTTGATTCTGTAAATGGGACTGTGTACCCACCAGTGCGGCAGATTTTATTCCCTGACCCTGTGCTGCAGGGCTGGGTCTCAGCTGTTTATGTAATGCGAGCCTACATGCCCTTGCTGTGGTTTTTTTAAGCGATTCCCCATCACAGGACTGTTCCTGTAAGTGGGACAGCATGCCTTCAGTGTATGCTTCATCACATTATCGCATGTCAGAGCTCTGTGTCAAAGACAGTTCCATAAAAGATTATTTTTTGGCTGTATCAAAATTTGCATAAATTTCTATGGAAACAGTGTATTACGAATCTTAAATTAGAATTTCAAAAGTGTGCTATCTTGAGTGGCGTAGGAAGAGCTGTCATGTTCTTATCCTCCAGTCCATGTATGCACTGAGCTTTTCAGGGCCAAGTTTAACTGTAAAATGAAACCATTTAACAATGCTCCAGTAAAATCACTTTTAAGTTTACTGTGTAAACATTCACGCAAAGCTCAGACTTTAAACTTATTAACGCTTTAAAAACTTATGTCCAAGTAGGCCTTTTGGAGATCTAGCATCTGGAAAGGTTTTGTAGCCAAGTTCTTACTGTCTCTCTTCTGGTGAAATCCTTTCTCATCACTTTGCAGGTTTTGTGAAGAGCCAGGAAGGAGAAAACGAGGATGGGAATGAAGGGGAGCTTGTGGTAAAGTTCGCTGATGCTCTTCCAAAGGTAAAGTGGGACTATATTTTCATGCCCATATGGAAGAGAAGCCTTCCACTTGCATCCCATGAGCAACATGACATCTTTTGCTTATATAAACATTACTTTCAGGAACGTGGTTGTGGTCTTGTTTACACTCAAAAGGGACTGTAAGAATGCAGGATGGGATTAAGGTAAACATTATGTTATAAGCAGGAAAGGACTTTCTTGCCAGTATACTTTCATCTGTATCAGGAATTTTGCTGGCCTGATTATGTCACTCAGGAGCATGACTTTTTTTTCTCACCTTTTTAGTGAATATAACTATGCTGGCAAGTCTTTTAAGCAGGTCTGGTTTTTTTTGTTTGTTTTTAGTTTTAGACAGAAGATAAAACAGTTGTGCTGGAGTTTCTAGGCCCTGTGAGACAAAGTTTTTTTTCTTGGTATTTTTGAGAATTTTTTTTTTTTTTTAGCAATTTTCAGTCAGCATTGTAGGAATAAACTACAGCTCAGCCCAATGTGAGTGTTTAATTTGTAACATTCTGTCTGCTGTGCTGGGAGTGAGAGAGTGCTCATTTGAGACTGGAGCACAGGGAGAACTGTGTTCATGTAGACTGTCTATTGCATTGACCCACATTAACTTGTCTTTGCAGCTGACTCCAATTATTTCAGACCCAGAATACCTACTGGATCAACACATCCTGATCAGCATTAAGTCATCAGACAGTGATGAATCTTATGGTAAGTGCTTATCTCTAAACTTCTGCATGAGTCAAAATCTACTTAGATTTTTCCAAACTGCTGAAAGAGTGGGAGAGAACAGAAGTAACTCTTACAGACTGAACATCTATGATGCTCTGATTTCTGATTTGGAACTCAATACATACAAAAATACATTGTGGGCAATATTTTGTGAGGTAATGACAATAAAAGGAATATGAACTAGAAGCATCTATCTGTGTAAGCTTTACCAGCCCTAAAAGAGCAATGGCTTAAAAAGAAAGTACTTTACAGGAATTAAATCAGGAGTCTGTCTGTTTAAATGGGTTTATTCAGAACATACCAATCCTGTTTCACTCGCACTTGCTTGATGCATTTCTCCTGGCTACAGAAAAGTCACTGTCAGCGCTGCTTGCTTCCAGATTATAACCAGCCAGAGACTGCAGTCCTTGTCCACAGAAGTCTTTGCTGAAATCCCACTGACTAAAATGGCAGTCACAGACTCATGTTTTCCTTACCAGTAATGGAAGCTCAGAACCCTGTAATCACCTGCGGGACTCTCCAGTGCCCAAATCCTTCACACAAATGTGTAGAAGTGAAAAGAATGTCCCTGGTTTCTCAAGTTTCTCAAGAGATATTACACTCCTTACTGTGATCCAAAGCTGTTTCTCTCCAGCCCTGTCGGCGTAGTGATAGTAGATGACTGAGACAAGAAAGAGATTTCAATGCTTTTTTTCCTCAGTCCCAGACTCATTGTCTCCTTGTCATTCTGTAGGGGAAGGCTGCATTGCCCTACGAATAGAAGCAACAGAATCCTTAGTTCCTATCCATACTGTGCTGACACACCATGGTGAGAAAACAGGGGTCTTCCAAGGTGAAATCAAGTTACAAACATCACAAGGAAAACAGAGAGAGAAATTGTATGGTAAGGAATTAAGTAATCTCTGTAATGCTCACACTAGAAAATACCCCTCTCAAAAGATTTCTGATAACTATCAAGGAACTGAAAATTCTCCTTGCAGTGCTTTTAGTCTCAAAGAGACAAGAGATTTTGATGCTGACTGCACGGAGATGCAAGTATCATTAGTTCTCAGGAGTATACCTGTACTCTTCAGAAAGACAGAGCAATTCCATTTGTGTTTTTCTTTTTCAAATTTGAATTCAAGTAAATTCGACAGACTGAGAGAGCCCCCTGTCTGTCACTGAGACTGATTTTATTGAACAGCGATACCTTATTTCCACCCGCAGAGGCTATATGACAAGGTGCCAAAACTCTCCCTGCTCCAGTCACCCTGGGGAACATCTGCAAAGAGCATGTGAGGCTTTCAAGGAGCAGTTCCTCAGCTACAAGTCACCTTGTAACCTGTTGCTCTCTTTCAGAGTACAAAAGCAGCCTCCCACATTTACTATTATTGTCAATGGTAAAATTACCTGTATATGACTTTGTATTTCAAGATACACATTTTTTCCTGTGTCAACAAAACATATGTATTAGTGGGCAGCTGAAAACATAATAGCACCAACTGTTAAAAACAGTTAAAAGAGAGATGCCTTAATACAAGCAGTACACAGAAGACTTAGGGAATCAAACCCTGAAGCTGCCAAAACACTCTCTTATGCCTTTTCTTTCCTTCAGATTTTGTCAAGATTGAACGTGATGAAATTGCTGGGCAGAAACCAAAGAACATGAGCAACTTAGAGCCTAGCAAAGACTGGGATCAGACTAACAGGTAAAGGGCAAGTGGGTAAGTCAGTTACAGAAAACTAGTTGGCTGAATAAACACTAAGCTGGGCTTGCTGTGGGAGCAGTATTAATAGGCATGGTGAGCACTAGGAAGCTGCCTTGGTGACTCTCTGGTTGGGGCCAGTCAATGCTTCTGTGCCCAAAGCTACAAAAGCTGACAATGCATTAGTCAGACTGGGTCCCTGCACCTCGCTTAAAAAGGGCCCTTTCGTTTCCAACAGAAAGTCAAAATCTACTCATCTGATGGCTAGAGAGGCAGCAGCCATTGCTCGCTATTGGGGGAGTGCTTCCTCTTCTCCAGACAACGCAGGAAAGGACGATATGTTACGGTAATCTTGCTGCTTTACCTCTGCCAGCTTGGGGTGGGCAGCTGTGCTCAAACTGCCTGTCTTTTCCTTTCCCAGAGTCATAGGACGCCTCTGGGTAAGGCTGTCCTTTCACTTCAGTTTCACAAGTGCCTTTCTTTGCAGGCAGCTTCCTGCCTTCTGCTTGCTGGTCTCTATCGGTACACTTCAAAAGGCCCAGTGTCTCTCCTGTTGTTCCAGCAGCACGTTCCCATGCTGTGCAATGCTGCCCGGCGCTTCGATTTTGCCTCTTGCTTGGAGCTGTCCTGCTGCAGCTGCCAGCTGAACTGCTGGGCTCAGAAACCTGTAAAAGCCCCTAGACGTGGCTGCAGAAGCTGAGTGCTCTCTGCAGCCTGGAAATGGAAGCATCTGCCATAGCCAGAGGAACTATTTGGGGCTCAGGGAGATGGCCTTGACCCGACTGCTTCCTCTCCAGAGCTCCCACTTATTATGTGATTCTGAAGCAACAGTTAAAAAAAAAAAAAAAGTGGGTGGTATTGAATCTAAGCACCCACTGGGCACTATAACTCCTTTGTAGCTGGCAAGGAGACAAAAACATAAATGTATTTGTGCATGTATCTTCCTAACAATATTTCTTCTCTTCAGCAGCCCTGCTCCCACAGACATCAGCAACCCCAACTACCTGGGGATGGTTGCTTTCTCTCAGCAACCCTCTGCAACCAGCCAGCTTAAGCAGGTACCTTCACCAGAGTTGCCACCTTCTCTCTGGAGCTATGAGCAGCAGCCCAAAGAGACTACCTCTGTAATGGGACAGGGTCAGTCATCCTCCACATCACCCTCCTTGTCACCTTTATCTCCAAAACCATCTCTCCAGCCTACAGGAAACAGAAGCATTTGTAGTCGGAACCAAGAGTACTTGTAAGTCTTTGAGTTTTGTAGCCCCCCTCTCTCCTGTCGTTCTGCACAGTCACTATTTCATTATCTGTACAGGGAGTTCAAGGTGCAGCACATTTTTTCAGTCTTCTGTCTCTAAAATTCGGAAAAGATAAGTGAAGGTCACAAATGCAGACATCACATACTCAAAGAAAACTGCTGTAGTAGTTCCTCAGACTTTTGTGAAAGGAAAGTAAAAAACATGTATAAGTTTAATTCTCTGCCAAGAGAAGGAGAAGACTACAGAGTTGACTGTAGTAACAAAGAAAAGGAAAGAGTGTGGCATACATCTTTTCACTGGATGGGAAGGAGAGCTCCTTCACATGTCATATGTGAAGTACTTTACCTGAATTCGTACTTACACTACTTTACGAATGTCCAGCTTGCTGTGCAAGTTAGCGTCCATGTGCTGCATCTCTCACAAGTCTTGATGCAGAATTTCCATCCAGCAATTGAAAACTGTGTGTACGCAATCAGTGTCCTTGTTCCAGACCTCTTTTTCATAGTGACAGCTGCTTTCTGAGTCTGGGCCACAGTTCACTGGTAAATGTACATGACACTTTGTAAGCCAGAACTTGCAGAAGTCAGAGCTGCAAGCACTGCCTCCATCTGTTACCTACCTGACAATGCTTCATCACGCTCTCAGCTCTTTGCTTCTGCATGTATTGACTTGCAGAAAATAACTTGAAGCAAGGAACACAACTCATTTGAAGACACCCAAAGCATATGTGCCACTCACCCCTGTTCCACTCTGTTCAGTGATATGGTGGCTGATCTTTTAAGTATCATGGCAGTTCTTCAGGGGAAAGCCTTGCCAAATCAGGCTGAGTCATTTAAAAACCATAAAACCTCTCTTGTCCTGTACAGCTGTGCTGTCATTCCAGTCTGAACCTCACTTCAAAGGGCTCAACTGTGAACGCACAATGATTGTCTCACCCTACGGGATGTAGCTATTCCTTATATATTGTGCTTTTGGGTGTGTTAAGGAGTTTTATTCCTTCCCTAGGAATACCATGTGGCATTGGTAGCAAAAGGAGATTGACCTAGTTGTAAAATGCTACAGTGTGATGTAAGCTCTTACGTTAACTGTCTGGACAGCCATTTCAATCCTCTCTGCCAGATCTGAGGATTCTTATTAATATTTAAATTCAGATTTGTGCACGTCACAGAGCCATCAAAGCACTTGGCACAGTTTGGCTTGGTAGCTTCTCTCTGTCTAAAGAGAAGCCAAGTATCACTCTGACAAGACTGTAGTCCAGCAGGGAGTTTATACAGTACCATGCATATCTGCTCTCAGCTGTCACATTAATAATGATTAAACACAGTAAAAACAATACACAATTCTATTCTCTCCCCTCGAGTTTAATTGTTATCCTGTTAGCCATTTGCATAGTCAGTTTAATTTTATCATCCTCATTTCCTATTAATTTTTTCTTTAAATCAGTCAGTGTCTCTTGCTTGCTCTTTACATGTCTCCTTTTTACACTGCTGTGATGACTGTAGGCCACCTGAACTGGGGAAAACTACAGCAGAGCCTTTGCTTCAGGAAGAGGGACAGCAAAAGCCAGAGATGTTTGAGAACCCACTGTATGGCTCTATGGGCTCTAAGGGCAAGGTGACATCAAAGAAAGAACAGGACTACCCCAAAGCCTTGCGAAAAGAGCAGCCGCCACTGCCTGATCAGAGCTTTCATCTCACAAAGTCACAGGAGCCTGAGAGCAGCAAGACCTCTGGCAAACAACCATCACCACCCTTCCTGGTCCCTACACAGCGATTTCGGTCCTATACCTGCTCCGGCCAATCTGAAGAAAAGAATACAGGTGAAAAGACTCAAGGCAAACCAAAGATGACTACATCATTAGAAAACTCAGCACCACTGAAAAAACTGGTCAAGCCATCAAGGTCTGAAGTCAGCGCAAGTGTCCAGGGGCAGCAAAACAAGCCGCCCCTTCCCTCGAAGAGCCGGGCAGTGCTGGACATGCAGAACTCCAAGGGCCGAGACTATCGGGACAGTTCAGAGCTGCCGCACTCCGGGAAGCACTGGACAGAAGAGGGACCAGTTGGCAGGACAACTACACCGGTGTGTTACTTGGGGGAAAAAGGGAGGGTGGAAGTTTTATTAAACTGTGGTGTCACAGCAGAGTACTACTAGAGGAATACTGGCTTAATCATCCTGCCCTCGCTCTGTATTTCCTGACCAAGCTCAGAGCACTGTCCCACAACCTGTAATTAATGCAGAGATAATTAAAAGTAGTTATCTCTGAGAAACACTTATTAACTTAGAACAGCGGTGTCCAAAAACATTACTGAACCCTCAACAGAAATAATCACACATCTGCTTTTATGAGCAGGTGGTTTTTTGGTTGTTTTGGTGTTTCTTTCCCCTCCTGCTCCCAGCCCCCCACCCTCCTCCCCAGAACGTCATGAGCTGGATGAGAAGGAGTAGAGGAAGTCTTTGTAAATGGGTTTGGGAGAAAAAGAGAGCTCACTTGAGCAAGCTGTAGGGTTTTTTCTTTTTTTCCTTCTCCATCAAAACTTTTAGAATTGACAATAGACAAGCTGATGTCTTCTCTTGTCTCTACAGTGAAAACGACACGGCAGATGGCACCCTAGGAGCAATCCTGATGGGAAGGAAGAAAGATGGAGATTACTGCTTCGTTCACACTGATGTCCTCTGGTCTAGTTCTAAAAAGACTGGGGATATTTATTTTTGAGGGTGTACCCCCTCTACGATTAGGAAAGTGTTCTAGCTGAGAAGTTTATCCTGCGTTGCTCAGATGGAGAGCAGCCAGGACCACATTACCAAATGCACGTTAGCCTTTTGTAGTGTCACCTTGGTACTTCTATTAAGAGGCAGATGGTTAAGTACATGTGTTAGTAAATATTTTGAAGAAAAGGAAGGTACGGTATAAGGACTAGAAGATGGAAGGGGTGTATTTGAAGAACCTCCTTTCTACAAAAGCAAAATTTGTATTTTGTGTTAGAGAATTCCTATTAAAAAGTTATATGTAAAAGAAAGCATATTGAAAGCGGTACAGCTTCAAAAGCATGTCCTATCCATGGAGCAAGGAGCTAGGGGAGGGTGGGAAAAGAGTTTGAATACCAGACACTGATGAATGTCACAAACTGTCAAAGGAGCCAGCTTTGCCTCTAGTAAGAGCTCTCAGGCTGCAGACATGCATTATTCATACAGAGTGTGAGGGCTGGCCATTGGCACTGTAGCTCTTTTTTGTTCTAGCAGGTAGTGCTTTTGTACCCCTAACAAACAAAGGGAAATGTCAGAACCACATGCAGAAATGGGAGAAAAGAGGCAGGGTCCACAGGCAGCCTGGTAGTATAGCTGCCTGAAGGGACAGCCGTCGCTCCAGCCTGTCTGATGGCAAGCACTCTGCTTCTGAAGGACACTGGCCGGCTGGCTTTGTAGCATTCTTAATAGATTAATGCTGACCTTACTGTACGCGTTTGTTCATTGACTGAGAATGAATGATGTTAATAGACTTGTAATTTCTGTTATATTCATGTTAAGTATTAATGCCATGGTTACAATTAGGCTATGGCTGTTTGTGACTTAATCATTGCTATTGTTTCCATGTTTATTACTTAAAAATAATAAAATAACACCTTTCTGGTCATTCTTTACTGAAAATTCAGAACTGCCTGCTACATGATTCAGCTTTAGTTGGGTGTTTCACCAGCTTGCTCAGTGACACCAGTCCCTGCCCAGAAGAAACACCAAAGGCACCGAGGAGCGCAGGGAAGACACAACAATGCCGCTGGGATATTGCGACTGAGGATGCATTTGTCTGTGTGCATAGACCCTTCGTGGATACAACTGGTTCAAAAATTCTAGCACCTGTTAGCAGGTACAGTTGCTAATTGTATGAGTATAAAAAATGTACAGCAATTTTACTGGAGCAGAAGAGGCCAAGTATAGCCTTTTGAGAAGGGGGTGCAAGAGGACAATCTGTAAGGTAGAAACCTTTTTAAAAGAGAGGTTTTTCTGACATGCAGGTTGGAGTTCCAATGCATCATTACTGAAACACCTGGCTCTCTGACCTAAAAGTCAGCAAGAGAGGCCATGAGTTTACATTCCTCTTGCTTTACTCAACAGAATCCTCTCTGTGTAATCCCTATAATTCAATAGCTGTGGTATTTCACTGGCCCTGGGGAGGGTTTCACTTTTCTGTTCCAGATTCCAGAAGAACTTGTATGGCCACAGAGTCAAACCTTCCTGCAGCAGGTGAGCTTTCTGTCCAATATGGAGAGCTACATTAGTTCCTACTAATTCTATGGTGTTCATGTATGTTTGGAAATGGAAATCTCCAAAGCCCGTGACAGGTTTTCTACAAAAAGTTTTAGCTTCTCAATAATGAAACAGGCTCAGATTTTCTGTGATCCTAGTGCCTACCCACTGACTTCCTAAGCTGTAGAAAAGAAAGTACATTCCCAAAAGTTTGCAAAATAACAGCTTGATATAAAGTAAGGATGACTTCTTGCAAAAATATTCTCCATCACACTTTTTAAAAGTGGAAAATGTTCAAAAGAAGGCTCTGTAAAGAGCTTTCTGAAGCCTCTGAAGAGTTCATTCTCAGGTGAGTATTTTAAACAGAGTTGTACAGATGGGCTGGTGCAAAAAACGTAGGGGAACACTGCAATACCTGTCTCTATAGCAAGACCAGCTGTACCTTGAGATGGTAGAGCTGATAATGCCAACTGTGGGAGCGTGGCAGATGTGAATATTAGAAAAATGAATTTAACAAATAAGTCTTGTGCTTATGTTTGTTTTGTTTTTACTTTTTGTCATAAAGCCTCTAAGATGATCTCTACTGGTTTTACTGCCTGTGTCCTGAAACCAGAACTGAACACAAGCTGTTTCTTTCTCATATGTCCCTGGGCCCGTGACTCTCCCTTGCCAAACCAGGCACATTTTTCTGCAATCTCTGTTATTGCCCAGTTAGGTTAGTACAGGCAGTACAAGTAGAAGACATGCAGTGAGGGGTATGAATTATCCAAAAATTGACTGATTTCCCCCAGATGTAGTTCCTATCCGTAACCTTCCGGCGTCCTTTATTTAAAGTTCTTAAAATAGCTTCAATCTCAGTGTACTTATTTCCATGGAGACCCAGCTGTCAAAAATGCTTTAGTTCCAAGATACAGGATGTAATGTTGTAGAACACAGTAACTTTTTAAAACCCTGTTTCCTGCCTGCACCTGATGCATCTGATGCGAGCTTACTTGTCCTCTCAACTGTAAAACTATCACAGGGTGCTGTTAAAGCGTTTCCTAAAAATGTTGTAGTGGATGACGCATTTCCTTCCTGGTAAAGGTAGGGTCCTACAGAAAATGGCTCAAGGAGGAGGGAAAATAGAAGGAAAAAAACAAATGCAGATGGGTTAGTCACTCCAAAATAGCAAGGGAATAATTTTGATGTTGTTAGAAATGATGTTGCTTAGGCATCTATTCTGCTGGGGCCAAGCACTCTTTTTATGCAGCTTAAAACTGATCATTTAGTCACTATCCTCACATTTGTTTTTAAAATGCAAGTTTTTCTAAAATTTTTACTACATTTTTCTATTGTCCTTGTGATAGTACGATTAAATTAGTTCGTGTGATTGAAGGGATGCATTGTCCAAAAATGAATTGATTCCTTCCTTGACAAAGGTCCTAATTTTTATAAGATTTTGAAGATATTTGTGTAAGATTAAACACTTTCCCCTCTAGGACATTTTGAAAGAGACTCCATCCTGGGAGTCTCATTTGTTATATCGCTTGATGATAACATAAATCAGAGATGCAGCAAGTAGACTGTGCATTAGGAAAGCTTAGGTGATGGTGAAGGCTTCTCTTGATCTACAATAACAATTGATTTTTTGGTGCCATAACATATGTCAATGAAGGAGTTGATGACCTTCCCTATTTTCTCTGCACAGCTGAAGCAAGAGCCGAGCACAGCTGGAACTGTCTCGCATAGCTGCTCACATCTGCCACCTAAGAGGTGCTGGAGTCACCAGTGCCTTCCTGGAAGTGCCTACGGAGGGGGCTC